>MJUU01011618.1:0-21247 GCA_002080025.1 Modiolus philippinarum
TGTAGGGGAGCTGATTGTTATCATCATCCGCTTTGATGCCAAAGGGTGTAAAAGTCTTTATTTTCTTTAATCGTATTTTATTGTTCAATATAAAAATTAAACAATTTGATTGGACACAAGTTTTGCAACTTAGAATTTCCCTCTGCAATACATAGACAAATCACACATAATAGAACACTATATACATCAGTTTAAATAAACAATATTTATAGTTAATGAAGAAATTATTGGGAAAAAAAGAAATAATATGCTGATATAGCGATATCAGTGAAGCCTACAATTTGTACTTCGTCATGTACACCCTTTTGGTTTATTGAACACGTGCAATATTAAAGTGGCGATCTGTACTATTGATTAAAAGTGCAACTATTTTCGTATTGGATTATAATAATATTATAATCGATTATTCTATATAGGTAAGTTGAATTTAAATAACCAAGTTTATAACAATTAAGTACCATTACGCTTCACTGACTAGATATGAGGATGTTTGGTTTGTTGCTTATTGCTAATTTATGTTTTTTTTTATCCTTTAGGAATTGAAGAGGAGAGAAACAAATAGACGCAACACGGAGCAAATGGAAGAACTCCTTGCCACGTTCAAATGATGTTGTTATACAGTTAAGTTTTGTAATTTACTAACTACTAAATGAAATTAAATTATATATTGGATTGTCCTTGTCTTCTTATCTTCTTATAAAATTTCTTGATATTCAGGTTATTGGACGTGGTTCAATAACAGTGTGAAAGGGCTAGGAAATTCGGCCTGGTAGCCGAACACCTACGAATCACTTCAAAAGAGCTTGCTACAACGGCCCTTTCATGTGCATGATGCGTGGATTTCTTGTAATAAGCGGACCTTATTTTACATAACACCTGACAGATGGGATGTTTATTCAACCATCCCACACAACCATTAATATCCACTTCTGTGGGATAGAATGAATGAATTGTTAGACTCACAATAAACATACACAATCTATTATTTTTGAATCACTTAAAACAATAATAGTATTTACTTAGATGCATGAGCACGTTAACAGTTCCAAAGTAGATATTGTAACTCGCTAGTTCTGAATATAGGTTATATGCATTATTATATGTTAATGTGATTTTCATATTATTGTTGTACGATATTCCGGTATATCAATATGTATGTTTGACTTGGCAACCAGAAGGAAAAAAAGAAACATCAAATAAAAATTACTTGGACCTGAACCATATTTCAATTCATTTGTAGAAGGATGAACAACTTGGAAGCTGCAGACCGTCTAAATACCACTTAACATGTATAAACAAGAAAACCCCAGAAAAATCTACATTACAAAACTATTCTTTCATTATTTTTTATCGCATGTATGTCAATTAAATTATGGAACAAACTCCGACAAAGTTAATCATTAAATATAACCAAGCACAAAATACAAAATAAGAGTGAGTGTCCGAAGTTAAGTTTCTAGTATGTGTTTATTCCTCAGTTTAATTTAGCCGGATTTAAATGAGGGTTAAATATTTTAACCGCTGTTTATATTAACTCAAGAGATGAGCAACGGGAAATAACCGATGGCGAAATTTTAACCTCTGATTACACTATTTAACCCTCGAATTGGATGATTGATTGGCTAAAATATTATGGCTGCTACTGTAGATCAATGTGCAAGATTCCAGCGATGCATGGGGTAGGCCAGACATATTTTGTGTCAACAGTTTACTCTCTTCAATTTTACATTCATATTTAGGTTGTTTCTAATTGTGAATGTATTTTCTATATCTTTCAGAGTTTAAAAAGCACTAGAAGCTCAGAGACTGAGCCTTTATCGGTCACCTGGCAAAATGCTTCTACGCCATACATGACTAAAAAAAGATTTTTTTTTACCAATGGGAACAAATGTTTACTTATGTTCTTCATTAGCACCCATGTTTTTTTGTTTGATCCTATTTTTATACATTTCAGAGATGATGATTATAAGGATGGTTATCTCATTCCTGGCTCCAATGTTAAACTATGTTCTACACTGGAGGCCATCTTTTTTGGCAGATCCAGGTACCTTCCATACATCCTTACTGTAAAGATTGGTTGAATTTGCTTTAGTAACTTCAGAGGAGATAGCAAATAGATGCTTTTCCCTTAGGGTCCCATGTTAGACTATGTTCTGCGCTGGCAGCCATGTTTTCAAGGGAATCGGAAAAAATTGCTTTTCCCTTAGGGTCGCATGTTAGACTATGTTCTGCGCTGGCAGCCATGTTTTTAAGGGAATCGGAAAAATTTCGGCAATCTACATAAAAGATCTTCCATACATCATTCCTGTAAAGTTTGGTTCAATTTGCTTCAATAACTTCAGAGGAGATAGCAAATATATGCTTTTCCCATAGGGTCACATGTTAAACTATGTTCTTTCAAGGATCGAAAAAAATTCAGCAAACTAAGAAAAGGACCTTATATACATCATTCCTGTAAAGTTTATTTTAATTTGCTTCAGTAGCTTCAGAGGAGATAGTCTATAGATGCTTTTCCCACAGGGGTTATATCTTAAACTATGTTCAGCACTGGCGGCCATGTTTTTCGCGGATCAAAAAAATTTCGGCAAACTAAATAAAGGACCTTCCATACATCATTCCTTAAAGTTTTGTTCCATTTGCTTCAGTAGCTTCAGAGGAGATAGCAATTATATGCTTTTCCCTTAAGGTCCCATGTTAAGCTATGTTCTGCGCTGGCGGCCATGTTTTTGACGGATCGATAAAATATCAGCAATCTAAGTAAAGGACCTTCCATACATCATTCCTGTAAGGTTTGGTTCCATTTGCTTCCGTAGCGTCAGAGGAGATAGAATATATGATTAAAAAAAGGAAATATATATAACTTCAGAGGAGATAGCAAATTTTTGCTTTTCCCATAGCGTCCCATGTTAAACTATGATCTGCGCTGGCGGGCGTGTTTTTTGGCGAATCGGAAAAATTTCGGCAATCTAAGTAAAGGACATTCTATACATCATTCCTGTAAAGTTTGGTTCAGTTGTTTCAGAGGAGATAGCCAAAATGTGCATTTACCCATAGGGTCCAATGTTAAACTACGTTCGGCCCTGGCGGCCATGATTTTTGGCAGATCGGAAAAATTTCGGCAATCTTTGTGAAGGACCTACCATACATCATTCCTGTAAAGTTTGGTTAAAATTGGTCCTGTGGTTTCAGAGGAGATAGTCAAAATGTGAAAGTTTACGGACGACGACGACGGACGCCAAGTGATGGCAAAAGCTGGCCTGGCCTTTGGCCAGATGAGCTAAAAATATCATATGATAGCAAAATTAAAAGAGCAATGTCAGTTATGAACGAATAAATTGATTGAATATTGTTTTACGTCTACTCAGCAATATTTCAGCTATATCAAGACGAAAACAAGTTTGTTAATAAATAATCTCTTTGGGGTATGGAAAGGGTCATGGGACGGGAAATTCTGACTGCCACTGGAAAAGTAGGGTGAAATCGAAAAGGGCGGAAAACTTAGCCTTGTAGCCGATCACCTACGGTCCACTCAAAAAAAAAGCTTGCTACAAGGGTTCTTTTACGTGCAGGAAGCGTGGCATTTCCTCCAACACGTGGACCTGAGTTAACATCCCATCCGAAAGATGGGTTGTGTATTGATTAATCCCGCACAACCACGGAATGAAGTCCTATTTCTATATCCCGGGACCATCAGGGACAGCCTCCGTTTAGGAGGGATCACACCCCGCAAACCGGAGATACTAGGTCCTATTTCTATATCCCGGGTTTCCTTCGGGGTCCTCTGTTAGGAAGTGTCATACTCCAAGCTCAGAGGATGCTGCGGGCCTATTCATAAGCCGGGACCGCGCACGGCGGGAAGAGATTCTGAGTGTATCAGTAACAATGAAGACATCCCATCTTCAAATCTGTCAAAGGGCATCATATATAAATAGTAGGGATATACTGATGATGTAAAAGTCTTCTTTATTTTCTTTAATCGTATTTTATTGTTCAATATCAAAATTAAACAATTTGATTGGACAAGAGTTTTGCAACTTAGAATTGCCCTCTGCAATACATAGACAAATCACACATAATAGAACACTATATACATCAGTTTAAATAAAAAATATTTATAGTTAATGAAGAAATTATAGGGAAAAAAAGAAGTAATATGCTGATATAGCGATATCAGTGAAGCCTACAATTTGTACTTCGTCATGTACACCCTTCTGGTTTATTGAACACGTGCAATATTAAAGTGGCGATCTGTACTATTGATTAAAAGTGCAACTATTTTCGTATTGGATTATAATAATATTATAATCGATTATTCTATATAGGTATGTTGAATTTAAATAACCAAGTTTATAACAATTAAGTACCATTACGCTTCACTGACTAGATATGAGGATGTTTGGTTTGTTGCTTATTGCTAATTTATGTTTTTTTTATCCTTTAGGAATTGAAGAGGAATGAAACAAATAGACGCAACACAGAGCAAATGGAAGAACTCCTTGCCACATTCAAATGATGTTGTTATACGGTTAAGTTTTGTAATTTACTAACTACTAAAGGAAATTAAATTATATATTGGATTGTCCTTGTCTTCTTATCTTCTTATAAAATTTCTTGATATTCAGGTTATTGGACGTGGTTCAATAACAGTGTGAAAGGGCTAGGAAATTCGGCCTGGTAGCCGAACACCTACGAATCACTTCAAAAGAGCTTGCTACAACGGCCCTTTCATGTGCATGATGCGTGGATTTCTTGTAACAAGCGGACCTTATTTTACATAACACCTGAAAGATGGGATGTGTATTCAACCATCCCACACAACCATTAATATCCAGTTCTGTGGGATTGAATGAATGGATTATAAGACTCACAATGAAGATAAAGACCCTATATGTCTTTTCTGAAACTACTGAGCCAATTGGAATCAAAATTAGTTGCAATAGTCCATTGGGTGGTCCCTTCAAAGTTTTTTATTTTTATGTTCATACGTCATCAAAGATGGCCGTCAGGAGGGAACATAATTTAACATATTGACCCTATGGGAAATGCATATAAAGATCTTCTCTGAAACTACTGAGCCAATGGAAACCAAACTTGACCACAATAGTCCTTGGATGGTTTCCTTCCTGACTTAAGTTTGTTTCTAATCCAAGATGGCAACAATGTTTGAATATACTCTCATTAACTGTAAAATCTGGTGAACTGATGTGTAGTATGGATAATAATGAATTATCTCTTGGTGACAATGAATAAAACATGTCACCAGGTGAGCGATAAAGGCTCATGTGAGCCTCTAGTTAGTTCACCTAAAAGTCATGGTGACCTATTTCCATCATTTGGCCCCGTCTGTCAGCATTTCACATTTTCATCATCTCCTCTGAAACCACTGTAGCAACGTCCAATAATTTTCAGTAATATTTGATAGATCGAAGGTCGTTTACATGCTCATTTTGTTCTGATCCGATAAAAAATATGACCGCTAGCATAAAACATAGAATGACATCAATCCTGTGGGAAAATTATTATGTTCCAACTATTTAAAAATTTGATTAATCTAGACTGCAATAATGTGTGGAATGGCTTACAAGCATTTTGTAAGGTGAGCGATACAAGCTCAGTCTCTCAACTTCTTGTTTGTTATAGTTTAGGCTGTCATAGTTTGAATGAAATGTCTGTTTTGAAACTATTGAAGGAATTTTACTATGTGAGCGATTCAATCTCTTTGGATTTCAACTCCTTGTTCAGAAAGGAAAAGACCGATTTCCTTTCACGGAGATACAAGACAATAATATTTGGCGGGAAATGGACTTCTCTGGATTTTCCATAACTATTTTTTGTCCCACAGCTAAGAAGTTATATCAAGAATTTTACATAAACCTGTCAGGTTTTTAATTTGATCTATAGAAATCATTCAGGAAATAAAAAGTGGAGGTTTGTTTGCAAAATTCTTTTAGCCATTGAACTGGTGAAAATGAGAGGAGTTTCGAAATCTGACACTAATTTAAAAATGGAGACGAGTGAGCCACCTTAAAAAGTTTGCTATATTTTTAAAATTGATAGATAATGTCACTTTCAATTTAATTACAGAACTTTTCTCTATCGGACACCACGATCAACTGTATATAGACCTGTTGATTGTGGAATGAGTAAAACAGATGAAGGAGAAGATGTAACGATCCCAAATACTGGATCGATCATACATACTGTATCTCCAAGGTTTGTATTAGTATCAATGGAATTATGATTAATGTCTGCACTGTTACCTCCATGACTTTTTTTGTCATATGCATGCCGAATTTTCCAAATATGAACACCCTAGCACGAAAGATCTTTATTACAGAAGCAAGGTTAATTAAAGATTTTGTCAACATCGGGGGTATTATAATAACTCCCCGGACATTCGTCCAGGAGAGCCAAAAAGATATAAAGAATCTAACACCAGGGGCTGTGCGAGACAGGATAATCTCAGACACCTAAGAGTAAGGTTTCCAGTCTCTGACGAAGCTTGCTGAGTCCGAGATGATAAAGTATCTATCCCAATTGGGAAAAGGCGAAATAGGCTGATCTCAAACCCGAAGGCTAAGATATCATGTCCATCCCGAGGCTTGCCAAAAGATATCTTAGCCTGAGGGTTTGAGATCAGCCTATCTCGCATTTTCACGCAGGTTTGATACTTTTTCTAGCTTCAACGTTCTGAAATAACACGAATAACTTTGTTCAGCTTTGACTTTCACTTAGAAATATGGCAAACGTTACCAATTAGATTATGTTTACCGAAGCTTGATAGTAACTTTGTTGTCAACAATTGGCGCACTATTTAAATCTCCGTTTTATAGGAACTGCATTTCGCGCAGTTCATGATAAATTACAGGTTAAAAGGTACATGTTCATTCTTTATATAAACAGTAAGAATTATTAAATTAGAAAGCAAATAAAACTGTATAAATCGCTTGAAAATTCGAGGCGAAGGCAGACATCTTGAATTTTTTGCACGTGCTTGCGACTGAAGCGAGAAAGCCCCCCCCCTCACATCTTCCACACGCCCCGCAAAAGGGTGAGATAAGCTGATCTCACCCACCTAAAATCACGATATTTCTCTATCCCATAGGCGAGAATAATACAATCTAAACCATTGAAAGTGCATGATCAGGAAATCTCAGACACCCAAGGGTAAGATTTCAAATATTTCTCTGACGAGGCTTGCCGAGTCAGAAAACCATTGAAATCTTACCCGAGGTACAAGACAATACAAGACAATACAAGACAAGAATTTCTTGTACCCCTGAAAACCGGAACTGGCTTGTCTTTTTAGTGAGAAAAGGATATCTCAAACGGCTAAAAATAGGTACTGGCTTGTTTCAAATGTGAGAAAATAATTTCCTCACAATCACTCCAAATTTTCTACATATTTACTTATCCTTTGTTGCAGGGATCATCACTTTGACTTGATTGAAAGAAGACGCGTCATAGGGAAGTCTAAGGAAGGAAAGATATCTATGGACAGAAATGCTGTTCAGAAAGGCTCGCTAGGAGTCAGATGGGAAAACGCCAGGCCAAATGAGTCAAAGATTCCACCGTTTCGAAAGATGGGATTTTCGGACATATCTGACTAAAAACTGCTAACGTGTTGATATTTTGTTAGTATTCTGGGGAAAAAATGGGTTTTTTTTTGCCTGATGGAGTCATATTTATCTATTTAGAACATCTTGAATAAACATCATCAGCATTTTATTAAAAGCTGTATTGTTAATATTCAGTTGGCTTTGAATCGAAGTATTTGTCGTATGTAAAGTTATATGTACCTGTATGTTACTATTGAAGGCCCTGAAGTGACATCAAGCAAAATCAAGATGAAGAACAGGAATAAAATGAATGTTCCTTGATAGTAGAGTATTGTTTTGTATATTATGCTTGAGTTTTTGTTGCACGCACATTTACTTTATACTTTTTCATTTTGTATTTGTGAAAATCGTATAGGCGAATGCTAAGACAAAGAACATTATATAAAAGTCGTTTTAGCTCACCTGCCTATGCCAGAATGAGCTTTTGTCATCACTTGTAGCCCGTTCGTCCGTCGTTAACTTCTCATTCAAAGATCTCCCCTGAAACAAATAGGGCAATTGGAACAAAACTTGGTCACAATATGGATAATGCATTCAAAGATCGTCTCACCTGAAACCACAATGCTAATATGTGATTCATGTTCCTATGGCGTCCAACGTGGTCATCAGAACAGAGTTAGCAATGGACCCTTCGGGATTAATGGATTCAGAAGTCTTCTCGGAGACAATGGTAACAATAGTATATCGGTGTCCCCTTTGAAGGTACTAGCATAGCGCTGTTAATGCATCCAAGGTGGAATCAAGTTTAATCATAGCATTAGACTGATTAGGGATTGTCAGAAATTAACAATGAAGGGATATGGAGTAAACGCAAATGAGACAAAATCTCTACAAATACATGGTAAAACACAGCAATTGGACAACGCTTTTATTGTTGTTCTTCGTCTTGAAGTCACCATGAGGCCTTCAACAATGAGCATTACTCATACCTCATAGCAAGTTCAAGACGGCACCTAGCACCGGTTTGAGCGGTATTCATAGCTAATAACTAAATACCGAAGTTACTGTGAATTTAATTTCTGCATATGCACATTTCGACAACTTATGTCTCTTCAGTGCAGATAAAATCTAAACGTTTGGAAGACAATAAACTCAAAAATGTTTGAAAACTGATAGAGAACAAACAACCAATATGATCTAAATGTAAAGCCAAAATCAGCCTAAGGACAGAGCTTTGCATGAGGGAGACACTCCTTAGTTTTCAACAAAATTTACAAAAAAAAAATAGATATTGAAAGGTTTCAAAAACAATCGGCTTTCGGGTCAGCACCGAAGTACTGACTACTGGGCTGGTGAATACCCTCGGGGACATAAACTCAAAAATGTTTGAAAACTGATAGAGAACAAATCACCAATATGATCTAAATTTAAAGCCAAAATCAGCTATGGACAAAGCTTTGCATGAGGGAGATACTCCTCAGTTTTCAATATTGCTGAGCAACGTTACATCCATGTCTTTTTCTCCTTTGATCCATGGATGCGGGATCATCAACAAACATAAACTTAACTGGCAAAGTGTTCTTACAATCGCTGTCATCAATTTCCCGACAAAAAGACTAGTAGAGGACGATCACAACATTTAAACAACCACAGGGCACTCATCGAGCCAATTGCAAGAACACTTGGCATAATAAAATCATGAGACGTTGGCACAATAAAAAGGTGGCCAGAAAAACAATTTTGATTGATTGATTAGTTAGAGTTTAACGTCCAATGAGCAATATTTCAGCTATATCAGGACGAGAACAAGTTAATCAATTCAAAACAAATTGTAAGTAAAAGAAAAAAGAAATAAAGGTGGAAGGGACAACCGGGGCAACTACTTTTGATTGCCACTGGAAAAGGGGAGAAATGGGTAGGGGCAGGAAATTTAGCCTTCTATACGACACCCAGTGCGTCTGCTCTCTTTAGACAAATATAGAAGGGGTCTTTATACTGCATGGAGCGTGGCGTTTCTCCACACAGTTTGGCTACAATGGTTCGCGGTCAGGCTTTCCGTATTATGACCTGACTACCCCGCAAAGACAGGGCATTCCCCTATCCACCACCTGGGGACGCGCCCGGCAGCTCTGTAGCCAAAGCCCCTGAAAACCTATTCAGGTGCCGGGAAAACAATTTTGAATTACAAAAAAAAAAAAAAAAAACCAAAATTTGAAAGAAGTACAGTGCATTCATATGAGAAATTCTCTCAAAAACAAGTACACCATAAATGTAATGTATATAGAGCATACATCTCTCTCACGGGGAAACTTTTGTCAAGGTGATCGATACAGGCTTGTTCGCATATTGTTCTTTGGCAAGATACTTTTGCTGAATTAATTTAATGTAAATACAATAATATTACAAGCCCTGCAAAAAAGGGACAAATCCAAGAACAAAAAATCATCACCAATAGCAAAACTATCATTATTGACCTGATTTTTCATTTTCGCCATCATAAATATGTACAGGATTTTGGTCAACATAGACAAGTTGAATGAATTTTGTAAGAGCAGTAACAGTATAAAAGTTCATATAAGTTGTGTTATTATGCAAACATATAAAACAAAACTAAGCTTTTTCTGACTGTAGTTTATTTCCGAAAGGAAAAAAGAAAAGGATGCAACAAAGATTCAATCAGAGCATTAAGGAAGTCTTCAATTGTGAACTCTTCTCACGTGCTGTCTTAGATACTTCATAGTTTTAAAAGATTTTAGGCAATGCTGGCATCTGAAGTCTTTTGAAAAATCATGTGTAACTAGATGATCTTTGAGGTATCTTTTTGTGTCAAAAATCATACCACAGGTTCCACAAGAGAAACTTTCATTATTGTGGGTTTTTTTGTGTCTGTACAGATTTGGTCGAAATCTAAATTTCTTGCCGCACTGCTCACAAACATGACAACCCGCTTCCTTTGAGTTAATATGATCTTTCAAAACTGATTGCGATTCAAATGTTTTATTGCATATGGTACACTCGTGAGGCATTTGCTTATTTTCCCTTTTCTGATGCCGTTTAAGATCCATCTCCATTTTGAAACTTTTTCCGCACTTCTCACAATTATACTTTTCACTTTGATCACCATGTTTATTTAAATGCCTTTTAAAATTGTGGTCGCTAAAAAAACCATCTCACATTCATCACATTTGAATGGTCCAATTTTATTGTGTCCCCCCTCATGCTGTAATCCGGATGTTCTGTTTTTCAGAAAAATCCCACAAATAGAACAAAGAAAAGTCTGTAATGAAAAACAAAAATTGTCAATATCTGAGCAGGTCAATCAAATATACGAAAATAAACGAATAAGGTTTATGCGTCTTAAAGCTGTTTTGGCTATACCTAGGCTCGCTAACGACAGTCTGTTCGTCGTAAACTTTTCATTCAAAGATCTCAGTATTGCTTCGTCCTTAGACGGTCCATTTAAAGAAAGATATCAGACATATCTGCACCTTTTCAAAGATGGTCGCCAGCAGAGGACATAGTTTAAAATTGGACCTTATGGAAAATAAATTTAATGATCTCTGAAACTTCTAACCCTTGTAAAACCAAGCTTATGCTAGATAATCACTATAAAAAGATGGGCAGCAGGTCACCACATCATCCAAAAAATGGCAGTAAGTGGAACATAGAGATTGGACCCTTTGCAGAACATATTTAAAAAAGATCTTGCCTTCATAAAATACTGGTCATATTAAAACTAATGGTCTTTAGATGGTCCACTTCAACAATGTATCCAGCAGGTCAACACATTATCCAAGATGACTACCAGAACGTAACATAGCTTAACGTTGAACCCTACTGAAAACTCATTTTGAGATCTTCTCTACACTACTTGTCTACACCAGAACAAGCAGAAATCAACCAGACATTATAATCACACTTCAAATAAAGAATAAACAGGCTACTCGGACTAGACCAAAAAGTTTGAGCGCGGACCAGGTGCTCTAACTGGATACATAAGCGCTCTCTGCATTTCTTGCATTTCTACACTGAAGGGACAGAATTTTTCGAAATGGCCACGTACATGGACTAAATTCTCAGTAACTTCGGTATTTTGTTTTTTGTAACTCCACAAGAATCTTTCTTAGTTAACAAAACTCACACCGGGTATCCCGACAAAGATGCAACAGAGCATATTGCTCCGCGGGTAATATTGTATCCTTTTTCCCCGGTTGATGTTTTGATAAATATTAAAATATTACATGGAGTTCCGTTTGCTCTGTATGATTTTATTATAATATCAAACGAATAAAAACATGGTGCAACATGGTCCTTGGCATCTTTATCGTGATACCTGGTGTGAAACTGGGATATAAATGGTCAGTTGAAATGGTAAGGCAATATTTGTTTACAAGTTCATAGTAACGGCCATAACCCTATTATAAGATTCTTGAGAAACTAAATTAACACGAAGAAAATCAAGACCTTTTGGAGAAAATAACGTAAACCATATGGTAACCCTGATAGTAATAAACATCAAACATTGCAGTGTATGTATCCGTTTAATTTTGTCAAAGTGTATGCTATCATTTTACGAGTTCCCGGGGAAAATAAAATAGATAAACTTCATGTCTCATTCTTAGCAAACAAGAGTTAAAAGTATGATCATACAATCAGGCAAACTCATTTTCTCCATAAAATACCGCCTTTAAGGTAGCACGGTAGTATTTATTTTCCCATTGCCGACAATAGTAAGATTTTGCAATATTTGGCTACTTTCTAAATTTGATCAAGGTTCAGAAACTACAGTTACCTAGAGGACTTTCATACAAGATTTAAAAAATAAATGCAAAACATCCTCATGCCCGTCTTGTTTTTGAGCTAGCTCCAGCTGAAGGAAGTGACCCCTGATTTTCACCTTTTGCCGCAGTGAAAAGACTAAATAGTAAAAGACCCATGAAAAATTTACTGTTATACTTATTGAAGACCTTTGCCTATATTTAAGCATAATATATGTATAAAAGCTTGAAAACATTTTGCTTTCTGGTATACAATACATTTATATCCAATCACAGGCTTTAGTATATTCAGTTGAGTAGGGTACACAATTGGGCAACCTAGTGCCAGGAATAAATACTACCGTGCCACCTATAGGAATACACATTGAGCACACATCTGGTGGAAACACTTCCTGGAGCAAGTTACTCATTTTTGAGATGGCCACAATAAAGTACATTTGAATATACCCTTTGACCTTGACCCCATGTTGGATTTCAAATGCCCACCCCGCATAGGCAAAATAGGCTGGCTAAAAACTGCTATTTCAAGCATACCTTAAAATGGCTGACAGCCATTTTTTGGTGATATCATTGCATTGAAACATAGTAATAGTAACAGTCATTCCAAGAAATATAGCTTAGATTATCCCTATTGTATTTAATCCATGACTTCTGTCTTCAATATCATTCTTATATTGACACTCTTTGTTTTCAAACAAATGACCACTCCATCTCTTACAGCAAGCCTTAAATGGGCCCAGATTCTAAATGTGCATAGCAGAATTTCAAAATGATGCAATGAAGCACTTGAGAGGCAGGTTCTTTTAGTTTATTTGCAGTTTTTCTCTTACAAAATGTACTATAAAGTGAACTTTTTCAACATAGTCAGCAGTGCAACAACAAAAACAGACCCCATGGGTAGATAAAAGCTCAAGTAAAGAGTTCTAAACATGGCACAATTAACTCTATATTTTCATTTAGTCACAAATGAGTATTAATTCAACTTATGGCTGGCACATGCTTACATTTTCACTTCAAATATTCAGCAAAAGTTGTATTTTTATCTAATGACGGTCAAAATTTATGTCCATAATTCACCCATTTTGGGCTTCAAATTTCAAAATTGAAGATTTATTTTGGTATTTAAATCCAATTTGTTAATTGAAATTAGAAAAGTGTATTGTAATCAACATTTTTATCCAAAATATACCCAAACTGTACAACAGGATTGGAAAATTTTGCCAAAATTTGAATTTCAGTAATTTGGCATAAATTTTGGAACAATTTTCCTCTTTTTGATTTGTCGCGACTAAAATCTAAGCTCAGATATTAAAGCGTATGATTGCGAAAAGTAAAAACAAATGCCAAAGGACACTTTTCAACCAAAATAATTCTCATTGACTGATTCCTCTATATGTAGTAACCAAAACTATATGAGCATATCCATAAAAGTCTAAAATTGCTGAATCAGCAATATTTCCTCATTTCTAAGCCTTTTTTAACCTTTTGGTCTATTATTCTTCAATAAATCAGTGAAATTCACAACACTGAGTACTACAATGTAAGATTTAATATTACCACATGAAAATTTACAATTACTCATTTCACCCTATAGGTAGCACGGTAGTATTTATTTTCCCATTGCCGACAATAGTAAGATTTTGCAATATTTGGCTACTTTCTAAATTTGATCAAGGTTCAGAAACTACAGTTACCTAGAGGACTTTCATACAAGATTTAAAAAATAAATGCAAAACATCCTCATGCCTGTCTTGTTTTTGAGCTAGCTCCAGCTGAAGGAAGTGACCCCTGATTTTCACCTTTTGCCGCAGTGAAAAGACTAAATAGTAAAAGACCCATGAAAAATTTACTGTTATACTTATTGACGACCTTTGCCTATATTTAAGCATAATATATGTATAAAAGCTTGAAAACATTTTGCTTTCTGGTATACAATACATTTATATCCAATCACAGGCTTTAGTATATTCAGTTGAGTAGGGTACACAATTGGGCAACCTAGTGCCAGGAATAAATACTACCGTGCCACCTATAATTGATAGAAAGTATCATTTTAATAAAAAAATATGTAAACACAGTGTATGTATCCGTACAAGTGTCAACGTCGGAATATGGATCAATAATGTAATGTTTTCATACAAAAACAGCATTGCGCAACAAAAACAAAATATGTACAGAATCTTTGAATACCATAGTCTTCCGTGAAGTCGTTGTTTTCTGAAAGTAATACTTCAACACTAAATATAAAAGCAAACCTACCTGTTGAATCGAATCAATTTTAACCGCCATTGAAACTATTTTGGATTAAAATACCCGGATGTATGACGTACATTGGGCACCCTGAGTGAAAAACTGCAGCATCGCTGTTCTGATTTATCTCGAAAGAAATCTTCAAACACTAGACAGTTTAAATAGTAGTAAACTATACCTATAGAACCTTGGTCGTTTCTTCCTGTTTTGGTTCTGTGGATGAGGAATTAACGGCCAAACAGCTCATTTAATTTAATTGCAGTTGGATTTAATATATGCGTATTGAATAAAATAAAAATAAAAAATCATCATCTTTGTTATTTCTGCACAATCATATAGTGGATAACTTCCCCATCTGCCTTCTTTTTTGTTTTCCTCCTTTCCTGAGAAAAAACAGTTTAGACCTTTGTTTCTTATCAAACCTTCCGTGGTCTTCGATTCCTTTCACTCGGCCTTTTTTGCAGTTCTTCTTCTGATTTTATCTATCTTTTCAGCGTGATCTTTTAATATCTTGTCATTGTAATCTACTCAGCTAAATCCATTTACCTGGAACACAGAAGTGTGAGTGCAAGACCAAGATAAAACAAACAGAATTTTGAAAATGTCTTTATACAGAAAGAATAAGAATATTTGTTTATGAAAATGTCTTTATACAGAAAGAATAAGAATATTTGTTTATGAAAATGTCTTTATACAGAAAGAATAAGAATATTTGTGTTTGAAAATGTCTTTATACAGAAAGAATAAGAATATTTGTGTAGCTGTTGTACATTGAGAATATTTTACGAAAGGACATGGAGTAAATGAACATGAGACCATAACACATATGTTAACTCCAACTACACTAATTTTAATGAGCTGTATGGCCATTTCGGAAATTAATTCCTCATCAGCAGCACTAGAACCCAAACTAAGGAAATCCATAATTTCAAAAATAATGAAATGCATAAAACCATACGAAATCCGAATAATAAATAACAAAGTACCGAGGTTACTGTGAATTTCGTTTCATCATAAAGCCATTTCGACAACTTATGTGACATGTGGGCAAACTGGTACATATTTTGTTAGTACACTTATTTTGGTATACCTAACAAGGGCCGAGTTGGTGCAAAGCTTGTTATTTTTGAATTTGTGTCAGATTTGAAAACTCCTCTTTTTCTGCAGTACAATGGTCTAAAGAATTTTGCACACGGAGCCCCATATTTTTGTTTCATTAATTTCTTTAATATGTCGAATTAAGACACGTGACAAGTTTTCATAAAATTCTTGATATAACTTCCCAGCTTTTAGATACAAAATAGTCCTGTTAGCTTTTACCTTTTACCGCCAAATTGTTAATGTCTTCTATTTCCGTTAAAAGAACACGGACCTATACATTTCATTTTTACCGTTTCAATAAGTCTACAATGTATAAGTACAAGATGACTTATGAAGTATTGATCACTTTCCCATCATTCTTCAACATCTTTATTCTACTACCGGAGAAAAGCCTCAGCGCTTTAAATTGGATAAAGCTGATTGGTCACTATATGAAAATTTATGTAGAGAAGAATTGAAATCTGAATTGTTTGAAGATGTTCTTGATCCCTTTAGTCTTTTCAGTGAAAAAATACTTTCCATTGCAGATAACTGTGAATTTCGTTTCATCATATAGCCATTTCGACAACTTATGTGGGCAAACTGGTACATATTTTGTTAGTACAAAGTACCGAGGTTACTGTGAATTTCGTTTCATCATGAATCTATTTCGACAAATTATGTGGCATGTGGGCAAACTGGTACATATTTTGTTAGAAAATGTCTTTATACAGAAAGAATAAGAATATTTGTTTAGCTGTCGTACATTGAGAGTAACGAATAAATAACAAGGTACCGAGGTTACTGTGAATTTTGTTTCATCATATAGCCATTTCGACAAATTATGTGGCATGAGGGCAAACTGGTTCATATTTTGTTAGTACAAAGTACCGAGGTTACTGTGAATTTCGTTTCATCATATAGCTATTTCGACAACTTATGTGGCATGTGGGCAAACTGGTACATATTTTGTTAGTACACTCTATTTGGTATACCAAACAAAGGCGGAGTTGGTGCAGAGCTTGTCATCAGATTACTAGTTAATACATTCTGCATTATTGTCAGAACTATTCCACACACTTCTTTCTGTGGCCGTTTTTGAGATCGTGCAGCAACTTTCCGATTACCGTCCTCTAGTTCCATATTTACTGCTGAAGCTAATGCTATTTACTCAGCACTTAAATTTGTAGCTTTATCGCAATCAAATGAATTCATGATGTGTTCCGATTCACTTTCTTGCCTATTGGTAATTGAAAGTCGAAAACACAAAACACCCAATTATTTTGAAAATAGCCGAATTCTACAAATCACTTGTAGCATTAGGCAAAGAAGTCATTTATGTATGGATCCCTAGTCATGTGAAATCTATGGAAACACAGTTGCAGACCAAGAAGCCAAGGATGCACTAGATGACGAGATGGCGGATTGTCCAGTACCGTACACCGACGTGAAGCCTTTAATCTTAAATACATTTTAAAGTTATGGCAGGCAAAATTGGATCTGCAAATAAATAATCAACTGCATGGAATACAGTCAGACGTCGGTAAACAAGTCAGTTCCTGCGGTAAAAACCGTAGGGAACAGGTAGTGTTGACCCGATGTCGTATTTGACATACTAGAACAACACATAGTGTTATCCTCAACAGTGGTGATCGACCTAAATGTCTTCCATGCAATTGTCCTTATACAATTCAACATGTTTTAATTGAATGTGTAGATGTTGCCGATATCAGGCGTGATTTTTATTCAGCTGATTGTCTTAAAGACCTATTTACAAATGTCGCTGGCGACAAAATAGTTCAATTTTTAAAAGTGATCAATTTATTTAGTAAGATTAAAATGGATTTAATATATAGTTGTAATATTGTAACAGTTTAACTGTCATTTCTCCTATGTTTTTTATATTTTATACTCGTTTTTTACTTGTATAAAGCTTGAATGGTTTTATATTGATATTTTATTTATTTATTGTAATTGTTCAATTTACTTAACAGTTATAGCAGAAATATTGCTGAAGTTGGCTTAAAACATCAATCAATCAATCCACACCCTTCTTTGCCAACCCAAGAGGTATAGGCCCAGTACTGTTAAAACGGACTGGTTATTACTGGTGTCACACTTACAATAAGTTTGGCGGTAGTGAACATGAGTCTAAATGGAATGGGCCCAACACAGCTATAGATTTAACTTTTAATGATCCATCACTTCTTTTAGATTTCTCATGGAAAGTACAGGGCGACTTGTTTAGTAGTGAACATTTTCCTGTAATTCTTGAACATCTCCTTTTCCACAACAAAGTCACAGAGATTCAAGTTCGACAAAGCTGATTAGTACTTTCTGACAAAATGTGCAAAGCAGAATTCCATTTACATTTGTTAAAAGATGTAAAACGATCCTATTTTACTATTTTTCCATATCTAATAGAACCATTCCAGAGACCTCGACTAATCCAAAACACCCAAGAAAACCATGGTATAATGATGAATGCTATGATGCTCTTAAAAACAGTAAAAAGCGGAACCATGGTTAAAAAAAACATCATACAACAGATAACCTTGTAAATTTCCGTGTCTTTAGAGCGAAGTCTCGTAGAACATTAAAACAACGAAGGCGCACTTCTTGGCTCAACTTCGTTTCAAAACTAACTTGCCATACCATATGGATAAAGTTTGGAATATAATTCAAGGAGCCTAGTCTACTGGTTGCTCACTGTCGCACTACGACTAAAAATCACATTCAAATATTCCCGAAAGCTTTGGTAAAGAATTATGGATTTCAGTAGACATCGGCGGTATCAGTGAGAGGCCAGTATACCAGTAAAAAATTCAGCTAGGTCATTGGACCCCAAGGACAATTTTACGGAATTATGAAGAATATCCTGTCAATATCTCGTAATACGTAAAGAGTAAAGAATGCAAGTAACGTCCCACTTTTTCTGGATTTTTCATAAGTTTTTGACTTTTTTTAACGACATGGTCGTAAAAACGAGGGTGAGAACTATTCTTAGTAATAAGCTGTTTGCGAGTCGCATCATATTCAGATATTAAATGTCCATATTTTCTATAGAATTTATTAAATGTGTTTATCAATTTATGAAATCTTTAACTTTGTTGTAAAAGTTTGGATGTGATAGTAAGGTTACGTTCATTAAACTCATGACAATGCATCTGCAAAGGCATTATCTTTTCCTCAATATGTTTGTCTAGATTAAAAACCTTGTAAAGTCAAACTCCAACTTGACAGTCTTTCAACATCCCCCCCCCCCGAGGGAACCCCGGGTTATAGAAATAGGACCCAGTATTCCAGGCTGTGAGATGCAACCTCTCCAAAACTTCATCCGAACAAATATGGGAAAATATCATTTTCATCATCTAATATTCAGCAATTTGTCAGGTGAATAATACAGGCTCGATCTCTTAGTCTTTAGTTTATCAAATCAGATAGATTATATGATGAAAATGATGATTTCCCGTAGGGTCCAATGCTTATCTATGTGTAATGCTTGCAGCCATATTAGTATTTTTTAAAAGATATTCCTTACATAATTCCATTAAAGTTTGACGAGGTATTTAAAATGTGAAAAATTGATGCGCAACGACGGACGCAAAATGATTGCAATAACCTACAATGGCCATATTAGAAAAATTACGAGTGGACTAATTGACCTTTGATGGTAACAAATATAATTGTCATTACTTATTATTACATCTTCTTCTAAATATTCAACAACCACAATGGAATACCGAAGGAACAAGGGATGAGGGCATTACAAAAAGTCCAGACACATGGCAAAAAACACTACTTACAAAAACAAAAACATTAGACGGTCAAAAGCATGTCTTGCTCATTCACATGAGAATTTAAAGTACAAGTGAACGTAGTATAAGAAAATTCGAGTTTAATAATCCATTTAACAGATACGTCATCACAGTAACTTCGGTATTTAGTATCTCCCTCATGCAAAGCTCTGTCCTTAGCTGATTTTGGCTTCACATTTAGATCATTTTTGGTATTTGTTCTCTATTATTTTTTTAATATATTTGATTTTATGGTCTTCCAAACGTTTAGATTTTATCTGCACTGAAGAGACACAAGTTGTCGAAATGCGCATATGCAGAAAATAAATTCACAGTAATTTCGGTATTTAGTTTTTCGTTTACTATAAGAAATTAGATCTAACGTGATATCTCCACTTGTCATCCTTAAGGAGTCAGACCACTTTCTAATTTCTGTTTAGTTTTCTCATTAAATTTTGTTATCTTCTCGTGGATTTCTGCAACATAAAAAGTTGGTTGTTACTTTAAATTGGCTTTTCATATAAACAGGATGTGTTTTGTGTCCCCTAGTAGCAAAGAAAAGAAGAAAAATACAGCCAGAATAGTATTTTATTTATTTATTCTGGTAGCGACCGACAGGTCGCAAATACTACTGCCCTTAAATACAAAAGTCATATTATCTAACATTCCGAAGATATACCAAAATTTTGAAACTTTTGAAACTTGAAGAACAATAACGAAAGCTTTGTACCATTTGCATAATCTAGGGATTTTGTCCCATTTACATTTACTCCATATCCCATTATTTAATATGTTTTAATTGAATGTGTAGATGTTGCCGATATCGTGCGTGATTGTTTTGAACTGGCGACAAAATCGTTCAATTTTTAAAAGCAATCAATTTATTTAGCATGATTTAAATGGATGAATTTTAAATTGAGTTTCTAATTTCTAATGTTATTAATGTTAAACCAAAAATTCTTCTATTATGTTTTTTTATATGTTTTACACATTTTACACATTTGTTTTTACTTGTATAAAGCTATATGGTTTTAAATTGATATTTTATGTATTTATTAAAATTGTTTAGTATACTTAACAGTTCTCGCCACAATATAGCTGAAATATTGCTGAAGTTGGCGTAAAACATCAATCTATCAATCAATCGATCTCTTTAAGATTCTCTTATGACGTATGATCGACTCTAATTCGGCTGATTCTCTGAATGTCAACTTTAAATTAATTAATATATATGTTCCTCTTCACTGAACTTAATTATGGGGCACCAAAAAGGGAATTTACACTAATGAGAAACTCAGGTAAATTAACACCCTATGTTGATAATTGTATTAATGATATTGTGTAATTGTAACTAGTTTGCAAAAAAAGAAAAAAAATCTTACAACAAAAATCAATCATAAGTTTATATTTATTAAACGTATGATAAATTTTTATCTAAAGATTTGAAATACATTTTAAAGTTATGGCAGGCCAAATGGGATCTCCAAATAAATAATAAACTGCATGGAATACAGTCAGACGTCGGTAAACAAATTGGTTCCTGTGGTAAAAACCGTAGGGAACAGGTAGTGTTGACCCGTTGTCGTATTGGACATACTAGAACAACACATAGTTTTATCCTCAACAGTGATGATCGACCTGAGTGTATTCCATGCAATTGTCCTTATACAATTCAACATGTTTTAATTGAATGTGTGGATGTTGCCGATATCAGGCGTGATTTTTATTCAGCTGATTGTCTTAAAGACCTATTTACAAATGTCGCTGGCGACAAAATCGTTCA
>MJUU01011618.1:22258-35809 GCA_002080025.1 Modiolus philippinarum
AGTCTGGAGTAGATGACCTGGCTCTTTGCTGGAAGTAAGGCGTAAACAACTGGAGTCATAGTACCATTTATCTGTATGTGGATGGAGTATATCTGGCGAAACAAACTTGGACATGGAAATCAAATCAAAGGGTCAATTTAATGACTGCATATCTTTTATTTCATAATTTATTATTCATTGTATAATTTTGTTATACAGATCCTTTTGTAGCATAAATTATTATTAACTTAAATTCAAAAAAATATAATTTATAGAATTCAAATATATTTCAGTAACATCTTTTAAATATTAAAAAATGTTCAATCTTTTAGTTCAGAATTGGTGATTCAGTGTATTATTTAGATTTTTATATACCAAAAATTATGTTAAATGAAAATTTGATTATAAAAATTCAAATTTAAAAAAAAAATTTTATGAAATATTCAATTTCATATATTTATTTGTTTCTAGATTTTGTTAAACATTTTTCATTAAATTTCTTTCTTTTGTCATTCTTTATACTTTTATTTTTGTTATATATATATTTTTGAACTATTTTTAAATAAATTTAACCAAAAACAAATACAAATTTTTAAATAATACTTTAATAACAATGATAGTTCATAGTAATTATAATCTTTCACCTAATTAATATAATTTTCTAGTTCCCCCTTTAAAGGACCCCATGATAATTGCTAAAACAGCAATGTTACAATATGTGATTTTAAGAAAGTTGACGTTCAGAGAACACACCTCTAATTCGACCAACCAGATATTGTCAGATTGAGCCAGATCTGAACCCGATTTGTGTTTAATTAACTGGAACTCGTCGTTAGAACATCGTGAAATTGTCGAGTGTACTCGAGGTTTGTCTTGTTGGTACGTTTGTATATATTGGGATAAAATGTTAAATTCGGGAAACAGCTCAGCATGGTGATAGAGCAGCAAAATTTGTTGCCAATATCGCTAATGCTTCAAAGAAAGTAAAATTACTATGATAGATCTAGATTAGCTGAAAAGACGGATCTGACACAGAGGGCACGTAGCTTGGGTTATGTATTTGTAATGTTTATTCTTCCACACCTTTCGTTAGAGAAGAAAATAAAAGTACTGTGCACACCTCTGATACGCGTACAAATGATCTGCATTATAAAAACTTTGTAGGAGATTTGCTCCATGCAAAAGTGGTTTGGTACTCATTGGTAGATAATAGACTTAAAATGACAAAGGTCAACAACTGGTAATTTTGGCATTAATAATCAATTAAAGTATCATGCACCCCTTTGATATAATTACATCTGATCTGCAAAAGAAAAACTTTTTGTCGAAAAACCTGTAGAAGATTTGCTCTGGTCAATTGGGGTACACTATTCTCAGTTAGACTTAAGTTCAACATATGATATGTTTGGCATAAATCATCAAACACAAAAATCAATGTAACATGCACTCCTTTGATATATGTTCAGCTAATCTGCAAAATAAAAATTCCTGTTTTTAATGCTGTTGGAGATTTTCTCCGGAAAAATGATGTACCCATTTGGAAGCCACCCGCCGCCTGCCATTTTTTACCATTTTAATAACCGTTCTTTCCGATAGAAAACCTGGTTATTTAAAACAATTGCTTAGATATTGGTTTGAAAAACAAAATAAATATATATAATGGTAAGCAGCTGATTGGAATTTAATAAAAATAGTATTAACTTGGCCCCCATGGGTGTAATTTCCAAATAAATATCATACTTATTATCAATTGTGTTGTGACTCAAAAGAAAATCAAATGCTTAAGATGAAATCTGCTTATCTGTTACTAGCTTTCAGTAGTATTTCATCAAATTCTCAAAACTTGGATTTTCTGCCTTTCTGTCCGTTTCCATGTTGCCATTATAAATTCTCAGAGATTATAAACTAATTCTTAAACTTATACAAATTACCGATAAACTTTTTACATGGCACATATGTGTGCTTAACCTACATTTGTACCTGAATAAAACTCGGTGATACGCTACATACAAGTCCAAAACATTAATATTGTAAGTACCCCGAGGGAACCACGGGATATAGAAATAGGACCTAGCATCTCCGGCTTGCGGGGTATGACCCCTCCTAAACGGGGCTGACCCCGAGGGAACCCCGGGATAAAGAAATAGTACCCATTCCGTAGTTGTGCGGGATTAATAAATGCACAACCCATCTTTCGGATGGGATGTAAACTCAGGTCCACGTGTTGGAAGAAATGCCGCGCTTCCTGCACGTAAAAGAACACTTGTAGCAAGCTCTTTTTGGAGTGATCCGTATGCGATCGGCTACAAGGCTAAATTTCCCGCCCCTTTCGATTTCACCCTACTTTTCCAGTGGCAGTCAGAATTTCCCGTCCCATGACCCTTTTCATTCCCCAAAGTGATTATTTATTAACAAACTGTTTCTCCGTCTTGATAAAGCTGAAATATTGCTCAGTAGACGTTCAATCAATTAATATTGTAAGTTAGATACAAATAAATATCTCTTAATAAAAGATTTAATTGTAGAAGCTAAATGTATTATGTTAGATAATATAAAGTGATCACTCTTCGGTTAAAAAGACTCTTATTTTTAAAAATAAGATTATCATTTTTTTCTTATTGATCGAATTCTTTCCATTCCCGATCCATTATGTCCTGTAGATATAGAAAAAAAAGAAATGTGGTAGTGTAATCATTTTTATCATTATTCAAGTCAAATGTCGATAGTTTGAATATTTAAAATGATTTGTTGGTGTAATTTTGTAACACTCATAAAACCATGTCATGCACAAATATCTGTTCAAAATTATGTTTGGTGGCAAAGAATTGCTTAAACTTAAAATCATGCAAACATTTAAAACAATATCGGTTTTCGATAATATTTTCAGAAAATTTACTTAAGTCCGAACAGGAATCAAAATTTCGATATTTTGTTAAACATCTGCACTGAATGATATAAAAAAAATCCATTAACACTGTTACAATGTTGCTGTATTAATTAGGTTGGCTTAATATTATAAATCATAAGTATCATAGACAGTCTTCAAAGTTCTTTTATCAAAATTAACATATTTGACACATGAAAAGTCAAAACTTTTATATCTTTTTAATGAAAAATTGAAAATATAGGACATATAGACAAAATATAGGAAAAATTAGTGAAAAATAGGAAAAAAGCAAAACTCTGAAAAAATAGGAAAAATACAGGAATATAGGACCACTTGAAACCCTGAAAAAATGTCTCAAATCGGCATATCATCACTTTTGTCTACAAAACATAACATGATAAAAATTGTTTCTCAATAAAATATTTGGACGATAGATGTATTCCTAAACGATGAATATTGATATACATCAAGCCAGGTGCAAATGATATCTGCTGAATTTGGAAATTAGACGTTGTATTTTCTACATAAAAGCTATTTCGTCGGGATATCTGGTTTACTAATGCAAAATGTACATTCACGTGCAAACGTTTGAGTATATAGAGAGATTTTCTAGCATAGGAGGTATGATCGAACCAATATGTAACAAACTTTTCATTAGTCAAGCCGCCGCAAGTTATATTAGTTCTGCACGAATTGAGATTTAAAAAAATCTTGAACATTATCATTTTGGCACGCTCGCAATAAATGTATATCGAAGAAAGCAAATTCTGTAAACAAGGAAATCAATAGTTTATTATCCTTGTTTATTTTCCTCTCAATATGCTGTATCATTTGTTATTTAAACATATTTAAGGGTTTTTTTGCAGTTCTCAGTACTTTATCTGTTGTCCATACACTCTATATGTAGTTGTTATTGATAGATTAGCAAGATTTCGTACACTGCGCAATATATATGCAATATTGGGACGAAAATAAAATACTTTGACATAGGTTGTCGAAATGCGCATATGCAGACATCTAAATTCTCAGTAACCTCGGTAATTTGTTATTTGAAACTTTCAAGAACAATAAAAATGGAAAGGACGACTACAGCCTCGCAGGTGATCCACATTTAAAAGGGTAGGAGAATTAAACTTCATTACGAGCTATAGTGGGTCCTTGTATCGAGAAGTTAATAACGCAGTCTTTTAACTGCACGATGAAGACTATAAACCGAGCGTTTGTAAATCTGATAGAGAACAAGTAACCAAAAAGATCTAAATGAAGAGCCAGAAGCAGCCAAGAACAGAGTTATACACAAGGAAATACTCCTTAGTTTTCACAAATCATACATTATATTCAAATACTTATTATTAACTACTTATTCGTATAGGTTGCTTTTGGATAGGGTTGCTAATGACTTGTCTTTCTGTGACTGTGTTGCTTCTTACAGTCCTTGTGTCAATGCCTTGTAACACTGCAGGCACAACAAAAGCCAAAATAGGTCCACTCGAGCCACCTGAAGATCGCTTACTCTGACCAGGAAACTGACTTGCAAAATAGGGATTTTGGACCATTTCGCTGGGCACCAGCGAGGACTTCGGGATTTTTCTTTAGCTACTTTGATTGCTCTTTTTTCAGATCACAGAATTTTTATGTCGAAGTCTGTGAGATGTACCCCTATGATGGCCTATCCAACGGCTGAGGTATCCACAATACTGACCAGCTGGTTTCTATTTGTTCTTTTGTCGTTCCCCATGTTTCGATGATTATCCTTGGATTATTCGTTTTGGATTGGCGGTTCGGTTCTCGCTATGTCAATAGGCTTTAGAATTACAGAAGAAACTTGAGTCTCTGACGACTTTTTCTTTTAGTTTTAAAGCTGCATTGTATAGCAAAAATATTCGACGTCACCTTATCTTTGTATATTTAAGTAAAATATCAACACTTTTTTCCAAGCACATGTAGCGCTTTTCAGGGGCTCATGCAACAGAGCTACCGGGCGCGTCCCAAGCTGTTGGACAGGAGAACGCCCTGGCCGCGAACCATTGTAGCCGAACTATTTGGCGAAATACCACGCTACATGTTGTATAAAGTATTTCTAAGGACAGCAGAGTCACTGGGTCCCGTGTAGAAGGCTAGTTTTCCTGCTTCTACCTAATTCTCCTTTTCCAGTGTCAATAAAAATTCTTTAACCCGGTTGTCTCTTCCGCCTTTATATTTTCACTTGCTCACTGGACGTTTAACTCTAACTAATCGATGAATCAACGTTTTGTTAGTTCCTGTTTGCTTTCATTTGTATTTCCAGGCATATCATTCCAATATCCCTGATGTATATTACGTATAAAGACAGCGAACGATTTGGCTGACTTGCAATTTCCTCAGAATGCCAATGTAAATGGATACATATCAGCTTAAAAAATTAATTTTGTTCGTCTGAAATAAAGATAAAGCAAGTAAACTTGATACGATGGATTGTTAACGTCAACTTATTTCAGTATTTCAGCTATACCTTTGCAAAACTGATCACAGAACCCTTAAATAAATCTGATTACAAAACACAAAAACACAATAACAAACTACATACCATAACTATATTGGAGCCTCAATTGATGATTATTGTATATGTAATGCTAATTTTCTGCAGAATGTGGTTAGTTTTTCGGTTAATAATTATGATCCGATATTATCTGACCATTGCCCTATTGAAGTAAAAATATGGTCTCATTTTATAAAAAGTCAATCTTCTATAGATTCTCTTCAGACTGATAAAAGAATTCGTTGGAATGATAAAAATGAGAAGAAATTTTTGGCAAATATATCAAGTTTTGACTTTGAAGCTTATTGTAAGGATTTAGAAGATATAAATTTTTCTTTAAATACTGATGATCATTGTGGAAACATAATAAATAAGAAAGTTAATGATTTTTCTACTTTCCTTTTTAATTCAGCTAGTATTAAAAGCATGAACAGAGTGGGTAAGCCTTCAAATTTCAAACGAAGGAAACCTAAAAAGTTATGGTATGATTATGAGTGTGATACAAAATATAGGGAATTGAAAAGTTTAGCTAGAACTCTGGGCAAAAACCCCTGGGACAAACATCTCAGGCAAAAGGTTGCTTTTTATAAAAAAGAGTATAATAAGTTTACACGGAAAAAACATCGTTTATTTAAAAATAACATACTGAAGCAAATCATGGATTGTGAGGATAAAAATCCAAATGAATTTTGGAAATCTGTTAATAATTTAAAAGCAAAAGTCAGCAATGATCCTAGTTCTAATATATCTCCTGATGAATGGGTAAAATATTTTCAGAATTTGACAAATGTCACACATGTCAACAATTTTTCTGAATCTGATTTTATATGTTATGAAGGTAATGACAATTTTTTGAATTATAATATTACTACTGAGGAGGTAATAAAAGCAGTAAAAGGCCTTAAAAATGGTAAAGCTAGTGGGCCTGATGGCATAATCAATGAAATGTTAAAATGCATATGTAACTTATATCCGAAAGTATTTGTGGTGATTTTTAACGCTATATTGAAAACTGGTATTTATCCAGCACTGTGGAGAGATAATTATATTAAACCAATTTTTAAAGGTGGATGCTTCAATGACCCTATAAATTTTAGAGGAATAGCATTGTCTAGTTGTTTTGCTAAATTTTTTACAAAAATATTATGTAATAGATTAGATAAATTTCTGGATGAGAACAACCTTATTTGTAAGGAGCAAATTGGCTTCAGACATGGTTCAAGAACAAGTGATCATATATTGTCACTAAAATATCTGATTGATAAAGCTTTCAAATCCCAAAAGAAACTATATACATGTTTTTTAGATTTAAAGAAAGCTTATGACACAGTAAACAGGAAAGCTTTAATGATGAAATTATCTAATTTTAAGTTAAGTGGTAATTTCTTAAAGATATTAAAAAGTATGTATGAAGATGTCAGATATGCTGTCAAACTTCAAAAGGGAGTTACTGATATGTTTCCTTCAAAAGTGGGAGTTAAACAAGGGTGTATTTTAAGCCCTACTCTGTTTCCATTATATATGAATGATTTAGTTAATATTTTTGATGATTCCTGTGACCCGTGTTTTATTCATGAAGAAAGTATTTCTGCCCTTTTATATGCAGATGACATTGTGTTGATTTCAGAATCTGAAGCAGGGCTCCAGTCTTGTTTAGATAAAGTCTTCTCATATTGTAATAAATGGAATCTTTCAGTGAATACTCAGAAATCCAAGGTGATTGTTTTTCATAAACCTGGTAAAGTAATTAAAAATAAAAAATTCTATATTAATGGTTGTGAATTGGAAAATGCTATTGAGTATAAATACTTGGGAGTTATTTTTAAACCATCTGGTAGTTTCACAAGGGCTAATGAGTATCTATGCCAAAAGGCAAGAAAAGCTGTATTCTGTATATATAAAACTCTTTATTCTGATAAGGTAAATATTTTACCACACCTTAAATTATTAGAAGCTTGTGTTAAGCCAATCTTATTATACTTTTGTGAAGTTCTTAGTTTAGATGTTTTACTGAAAGATAAGTCCACTATAGAGTCTAGACATTTTCTTTATAAACCTGTTAATGTACAACTGAATTTTGCCAAACACATACTTGGTGTAAACAAAACTGCATCAAATATGGCAGTTTTTGGTGATCTTGGTATGTTTCCTTATTCTATAAATGCCATTAAACTATCTGTTAGATACTGGCATCACATTGTAAATTCACAGCCTGATAAATTGATTGCCTATATATTTAAAAATTCACATTGCTCTGACTGGTATAACGACAAGATGAGCATACTGTTTAAAAAGATTAATTTTGAGCATGTTTGGCAAAATATGAATTCTTTTAGTAAAAGTAGGCTCTCCTTTTCTGTAGAGAACAAACTACAGGAACATTTTTTAAATTTTTGGGCAGAAAAGCTAAGTAGTGGACAAGGAAATAAATTAAGAACCTATAGCGAGCTGAAAAAAGATTTTGAATTAGAAAAATTTTTGAAATTAGATTTAAACAAAAAAGATTTAGCGAATTTTATTAGAGTAAGAATTAGTAATAGTAATTTAATGATTGAAAAGGGCAGACACAAAAAGATAGATTTGACCCTTAGAATTTGTCCTCTCTGTAAATTAGGAATAGAGGATGAAGTACATTTTAGCATCACTTGTCCATCTCTTAGTGAGAAGAGACTTTCTTTTTTCAATAAATTGGAAAATATAGTCCCTTCTTTCTCTGATTTGTCAGATATTGAAAAATTTCATTTCATTTTCAAAAGTGATGATTATGATATTATGACTTGCTGTATTCAGGGTACAAGTGATCTTTACACTGAAAGAAATAAGCTTGTTTAATTTATGTTATTCAATGAGTAATATTTTATTGCCTCCTCAGTCTTGATATTTAATTTTCATGTATATAATGTACTAAAAACTGTATTATGTTTATTTTATTTATTTTTTTTTTCTTCCTTGTTTGTATTTGTCATGTTTGTCATTGATAACAATCCTATTTTGGATTTTAATATCAATAAAAAAAAAAAAAAAAAAAATTAACTCAAGTACAGCAAAGAAAAGAAAAGTAGAAGACACATACTGATGAAAAACTTTACCATAGGTTTTTAGTCATAAAACAAGTTTAATAACCTAAATTTGAAGTTTGAATATGTGGAAGCTAATATGGATAGGATCATTGAAACAGTCAATTGATTGAAACATATTGTAGATATAACATATCTGCAATGGTAACGTGATATAGATTAACGTATACTCGTATAATGTTGGATATTCTTTTCAGTCAAGTGTGTGTGGCTAGATTTTATCTAAAGCGATGTCTTTAATTGAACAAATCTTGTTGTGCATCAAATAACACAGAAGTAGCTGTAAATTTAGTTTCTGCAGATGGCCATTGTGACAACATATGTGTCTTCAGTGCAGATTAAATCAAAATATAAAAGATGTGTTAAAGCTGAGAACACGTATCAGGCGTTTGTGAATTATTTTTCTGCTCGCTGTTTGTCCTTCCAGTGATTCATACTTTTGCATTTTATTGATTAAATCATAATATTGCAAAAGCGAGTGTTCCCTTATATTGTAGATTTGTTCTTGAAATACTGACGACGATGTCTTGAAGACATACATCATGTTGGTGCAAATATTTGTATCAGAGGAAAAGACCCGACATCTATCCAGTTGATAATTGTTGTCACAAATAACTAAAGACCGAAGTTACTGTGAATTTAAATTCTGCATATGCACATTTCGACAACTTGCAAGGAATCGTATGCGAGACCATTCTCTCTTATATTCACAATCAAAAATAGCCATCAAATAACCAGAAGTAAGGCGTCATAAACAGATCTACCTGGCACCTGACTCGGCTACAGGCACGTCCCCAGTTAGTAGATAGAGGCATGCCCTGTCTAATGCGGGGTAGTCAGGTCATAATAGGGCCTTACCGCGAACCATTGTAGCAAACTGTGTGGCGAAATGCCACGTTCAATGCAGTATAAAGACCTTTTCTATTTTTCTGAAAAGAGAGCAGATGCACTGGTGCTAACACTATGAACCAAAAAATGACTGTCCTTACCAGTGACAGTCATTTTTTGACTGTCAGCGACTGCCAAAAACTGAAAAAGACTGTGAAATTTACTGCATTTGTTTGTTAGAGACTTCCATTGACACTGACAGTCGATGACAGAATTTTACTATGTCTGCCCATGACTGTGTCGGACTGCTGGTGGTACTGACAGACGATCTCAGACTTTATGAAAATTTACCTGGACTGTCAGTGTCTGTGGCCATCGCTCACAGTCAAGGACAAACACTTTAAACTCTCATCTGTCTGACAGTGACTGTCAACATCACATACAGACATTAACAAACATTTTGAAATATTACCTAGACTGTCAATGACTGTCATTGTCAGCTGCAGTCATGGACAAATGTTCTCAACATTTACCTTGTCTGACATTGACTGTGGGCATCATTCACAGACATGGACAGATATTCTCAACATCTTACATTTTCCTTTCTTCATGTTTTTTTCTTCAATATTTAAAACTTTTAAACTCAAATTTCAATCATGTTATCTTTTTCGTATTTTAATTTCAAACATTTATTATTATATTCTTTCCTCTATGATTTCCTGATATATGAAGCAAGGACTCATAATCTCAATATAGGTCCTTGTTTGAAGGTTGCAAATTCTTCGCTCCGCACAATTTCCTCAAGATTGGTGTTCTTTAAATAAAATTTTAAACTCTCTAAAATCAACATTTCTAAAATAATACCATAAAACTGAAGAAAGTACATCTGTCCCTTATTTTCCATGAATCGAATGAAGAAAATGAGAAAAAACTGCATGTTTCTTGTTATCTTAAGTAGCAAAAAATTGCTTAAATAATTCAAGGACAAAGGTAAAAATAATTCTCTGTTAATGAAACATTCTTCAAGATTGAGGGACAGAAGGTCTTAGATTCGACAGGATCCGCCATTTTATAGAGCGGTGATTCTGGGTCCGGAAATTGCATCAGTGTCATTTTCTGGAACGCAGGATTGAAAATTGCTTTTTACGGAATTCCGAGATCGGAATAACATTTTATCTACCTTCAGTATCTGTATACACTATGTTTATGAATTTCAAATATTGTGATTTGATCTGCACTGAAGAGAAATTAGTTGAAATGGTCATATGTAAAAATTAAATTTGAAGTTAACTTGGGTAATTTGTTATTTATTACAATCTCTGTATTTTTACAACAATTTATTGAGGGGTGAAGGGACAGCTTATACGGGACACAGGGATCAGATATTTATTCAGCGAGAATTCGAGATAAATCCTTTAAGAGATCCTACCCATCCTCTTTAACCACAATAGGCATCTTTGAAACTTGAACTTGGTAACTCAAACGATTACATTTAATTATTTGGATATGTAAGTTTTAAACTGATATGGCAGCATGGTGCACTATCAACGAAAAATGTACTGTCCCAGGGACGATACACTCCAATACCCGACTGTCCATAACAGGACTGTATAGTTTTTTTTTTTTGTTCTTTTGTTTTTTGGGTTTTTTTTTCTTTGTTTTTGTTTTTTATTTGTAATGCGTATTTCCTTGCATAAAGTTTTGAGGAAGAAATATTAAGGAGAAAACTCGGATAGATTGTGTCCTGTATCTTTTATTTCATGAAAGATGAAAGATAAATAATAAATAAATTAATTAATTAAATCAAATTAGACGCTGACATAATTGAGGACAAGAGCAAAATATTTGTATAATTGTTTGCAAGAGAATCCTGATATTTATAGGATTTCGCAAGAATTATGTATACTATTTTACCGCAAACAATGCATTGTAATTAGAGGAAAATAAAATTCAAAAAAGTTATTATATATCCGAAAATAAAAATGTGCCTTTATTATTTCGGCTCCGTGTATGTCCATTATATATATATATATATATTTACAGTTTTAACCCACTGTGTCACCAATGCAATATACATGTATCAATCACATGTTTCACGCTTACCTACATTGTAATCAGTGAGAATTGATGCAGTTACGATATAATAATATAACATTATACATTATACAATTATGGCACTTCAACGAGATCAATATGGGGTTTAACTGCGCAATAAAGTAATATTGTACGAGGGTTTACCCCAAGTTCAATATTATCTGTTGCGCTCCGTTAAACCCAATATTGATCTAGTAATTGTTTTATTATATTTGATTGACATGGCTGAAGTTGCTGATGACAAAAAAACGAGGAGTGGCATATTGTGGGTGTTAAAGGGGTGAAGCCCGTAAACGTCAATCAAAGTTAGTGTGCAATATGATGATTTATCATGATCAACTGTGCAATATGATGTTTTATTGAGTAGATACATTTCGATACATTATACATAGAAATAAAAGTACAAATATAATAACACGCTTTATCACGTTCCGGGTAACATTTAGTTTTCTATTCTTTCAACAACAATTTCAGCTTTAGTTCCGAAAATATCATATTTTGTTGAAAATATGCAACAAATTGCATCTTCAATAGCAGAACTGCAGATTAAGCAAAGGGCTGCCGGCCACACAAATTACATCAACATTGTGTGTATATGACTAGTCTGACTCGTATATTTCACAGCAAAAATGAGAGTTAATTAAAAATGTGTATTACAATGAACCTGCAATCGAATAATCCTACTGCTTTTGAGATTTTCTATAAAAGTGAAGTTTTGCAGACAGACGGGCACTTTGATTACGAATTCTACAAAACAGATTTAAATTACGTCGCATTCAACAAAAGTTTATTTGCTCCCTTCCAGTTTCAAACATTTAAGATTTACTTTAGCATAACATCCCGTATTTAAATTGTATTACATTTTTTTTTATAGAAATCACATCTCTTTTTATTGAACGTTATATAATGTGTATTCACTCATGTTTTCTAAGAGGAAAGCCCTAACATTCCGGGCTCCACTAAGAGCTCTGAGCTCGACTCACTGGGCTCAGGGCTCCCTCACTGGACTCTGGGCTCTCATAGTGCTGGAGAGCCCATGTTATTACCTAAATAAATCTTTCCAAGTGCATGTCTTTTATAATGGCTTAATTGGACTCAAAGCTATTTACATCCACCATCGACTGCTAATTGGCAGAAATGCGGTATATTTTCTTATTTGTAGGAAGTGTAAGTACCAGGGACTACTTAACACGATTTTCAACAAGATTTGAAAAAAGCTCAACAAAAAAATAAAATTCACGACTAAATTACTTTTCTTCTTTGAAATAGAATGTACAATAGATAAAAGATGCGTCAATCCAATTAAAGAATATAACGTCTATTTTTTTATATACCAGAGGCAATTTAAAGTTATTCGGGGCAATTCTAATATTTAGAAAAAAAGGTCAATATATAAATGCCGAAATGTTATTATATTTGCTTCTCTCGGCACTGGCAATGTTTAGTCGATATCAATCTTCCCAAAAAAAAAACATGACAACAAAAGATTTAAACGTTCATATCAATGACAGTGACGTGTTTAAAATTTATACACTTGGGAACTAGCGGTAGAGTTAAAGCAAACACAGATGAAATGTTAAGATTCTATTAAGGTGAGACGTTACTAAATGAACGTCAAGATTTACCTCCCTCCGATTGCGTTCGAACACTGTAGACGTAAAAAAGGTGACATGGCAAGATCAGCAATTCATTTATCAGAAAGGAAATAATGGCTAATCCTGAGACATAAGAATATTATGTCATATTTAAAATTAGCGTTTGCAATGGCTTTTTTTGGTGGTTATTGTTGAAATAAAAGTAATATGTATAGCTATGGGAAAAGGTCAGTTCCCACCCGAAACCTCTATTTGTACATGTTAGTATTATGCAAAAACGATTACTATTTCAGAAATTAATTAGAAATCATTTCTGGTCCAATTTCGTTCCTTTACAATTTTCTTTCACAATTCTTTAACATTACAGTATTTTTTCCCGGTTTTGTTTTGGTGTTTTTTAATAATGACAATAAAGAAAACTTTGCTGCAGACGGAACATTGCAATATTGAAACGGAACTCATCCCGATTTTTTTTTTATTTTCGGGAACAAAATAAAATGGTATATTTTTTATTTTCAGTCGGAATATCCACCAGTCCTCGACATGCTTTCTGAAAAATCGCGGTCCCGGTAA
>MJUU01011626.1:0-28341 GCA_002080025.1 Modiolus philippinarum
TTTTTACAAAGAAAGCACGGGAAAAATAATTGTGGTCTGAGGCCAATATAAGAAAGCATGATCGAGAATTATTAAAGACAGATTGTGTATAGAAACGCCGAGCTCTTTTCACATTTAAGACCCATCTTAAATTATCGACAAAAAGAGCAGACTCTCAAGAGTTGTATAGACAGCTAAATTTCTTGCTCCTTCCCATTTTCCCCTTTTCCAGTTGCAATAAAAATTTGTCGTTTTTTTTAGTTGTCCCTTTCAAGGGTTTTCCCAGGCTTTCTTAAGATATTCTTGGGGTGTCAGAGTAAAACCAATTTCTTAATTTTTTTGTGAAATTCCTTAAAGGTACATGCTTTTAGGATATAACATGAAAAATGTGTGTTCATGGGCAAACTATTCTACACGTTATATTATTGAAAAGTCCGCATATCTGACCAAATTTCAGATATCAACGGTTTTGAATTCCCTTAATTATCTTCCTTTTTTATCTACCAAACATTTTTTCAATGAAGACATGAAAAGTATGATTTGCTTTTACATTTTATACCACACCTATAAAAAGACATGAGTTTGAAAATTAGCAATTTATATTGATGTTCGTTTTTCTTCAACATTAATGAGACCTCCATTAAAAACTTAAGTTCAACAAACATGAAATAAATTACTGTTTGTTCATTTTGGCCATATTTTTGCCTCTGTCCATTTCTGCATTGCATAGTCTCTGATGCACCTATTATGTCATCAGTTGTGTTGTTCTCTATAAAAATATTGAAGAAAACTTGAAGCTTAATTATCATCTGATTCATTGCAACAGCATGTGTCTGTTTTACGTCTTGCGTTGATAGAGCAACATATTCTCCTTGTGGATTTGAAAACTTGGACATAAGAAAGTCAATTACTTGCACACACATACAAGATCATGAAATTATACTATAGCATTGATAGGATATTAAAAAAAATTAAAGCATACTAGTTACTGAAAATTCAATTACTTTACACTCTTGTTAAGAAAACTAAGTATTCTATTTCGGAAAATTTTGTTAAATATGAGGGATTATCTACATCGTACAAAGCTGTTATGTTTTTAGGCGTAGATTCTGTTGGTTATTTGTTTTCGATCAGCTTTTTAACATCTTTTGGCTTTTAGCTCACCATGCTATAGTCAGGATGAGGTTTTGTCATCAATTACGGTCTTTAACTGTTGATTTTAAAATCTAATCCTCTGAGACTATTGGATCTTAGATTGTATCTTCAAAAAGTTTTCGGACAGGTTGGATTATTTCTCCAAGATGGTATCCAGCAGAACATATTTTTACGAAAGGATATGGAGTAAATGAACATGAGACCATAACACATATGTTAACTCTAACTGCAATAATTTTAATGAGCTGTACGGCCATTTCGGAAATTAATTCCTCATGAATACACACGAATACACCACGAATACACATCCAATTTCCAGTAACAAACTATTTTAATTATTTCTTTGGATGTTTTGTTTTGTTTATCTGTTTGTTTTTATTTTATTTTTTTTTTCTTGTCTTATTTTGTTTTTGTTTTTGTTGTTTTTTTTTGTTTTTTGTTTTTTTTGTTTTGTTGTTTTTTGTTTTGTTTTTTTTTATCATCGATTATATAAGATATAAGATATGAAATACATTTATTCCAATCAGGGTCCCTCAAGGGGCAATTACAAATATAACGTTCATAATTCAGACACAAAGATACGACAAAATTAATGTAACAACAAGTAAATATATATATATTTTTTATATATGTATGCCTGTAACCCAGTCGAGGGAGGTGGTGTAAACACATTATCAGATTTTTTTTTAATATTTGTAAGTACATACGCACGCATCATAAATAACAATAAAAATATAAATATTAACAAGTTGTAAATCTACAAAAGACACCAAGGGCGGTGCTCAGGGATATGTGTGTTGCTTCATAAGAGCAACCACATACCTCCTTGTGTCTAATGTAGAAAGACCACTAGTCAAAAACAAAAAAAGACAAGCAACACATTTTTTTAGTTATGATATGAGCAAAAATTACGGCACGTATGTGAATAAAACTGTTCACTTTGCTAGTATTATCTACAATTTTTTAATGTGAACCCACTTAATCGTTTTAGTATAGTTATATCTTCACAATTAAATAACCAGATCAATTTCTGGTCATCATCCAATCTTACAAATTTCAGTATTATATTTAGAACACTTCAGCAAGAAGTGTTTTTCATCTTCAACCTCGCCTGAGTTACAATGTTGGCAAAGTCGTAAGTGTGGAGGGATACCCTGGTATCTACCTACTTCAACCTGCAAATGGTGTGCCGACAAACTTAATTTACTTAGGCTTCTCCTGTGCTCAAAACTATTGATGGATTCTAAATATTTTTCAAATCCATAATTTGACTTGATTTTTGTGTATGTTCTCAGTTTTCCATCTGAGAAATCAAGCAATTTTTTATACCACTCATTAATATATGAACTTTTCACGGATCTTGCAGTTGTCTGTTTGCTTATTTTCATCTGCATGTGATGTTGGTTACATAGATCAGGAAATGTCTGCAAAATTATCCTAAGTGACCCATACCATGATGATTTGTGCTGTCCATGGAGCATTTTAGAGTGCATATATGCATCCTGCAACAGTGGAAAATTTTCCACATTGTGTTCTTATCTTTGCCAATAGTTGAGCATAGCTTTTACAATAGCAAAATGCATAGGGAAACGACAAAGTTCAGATAAAACTGCAAAATGTGTGGTTTTCCTGTTAACTCCAAGTATATATTTACAAAATTTTACTGAAATGTAGTCTTTCACTCATTGAATTCAAGTAAATTCTGTCTAGAGGTATTGCATCACAATTTCTAAATTTTGGGGACAGACAATCAAAAGATCCCCAGACCTCACTGCCATATAGCAGAATTGGTCTTACTGTATGATCAAATACATGAATGCTTGTTTGGAATTTTGGAGTTCATTTTGAGCAAAGGAGAAAGAGCCTGATGCACTGAAGTGCACACCTAGGTAGTTATTTGTTGTACATACTTCAACCTAAATTCTTTGTATTCAAAATTATTATGAATGTGTCTGCCTGCCTTGTTGAAGATCAAAATCTTTGTTCTATTTGGATTGAGAATCAAACACCAAATTTTACAGTATTTTTCAAGGATGTAAAGTTTAGTTTGAAGACCTTTGGCTGTTGTTGACAACAATATTATATCATCGGCATACATCAAACAGTTAAGAGATTTACCATTTAGAACAAATATTGGATCGCAAGAATTCTCAAAGTAATTTGGTAAATCATATAAAAACTTCAATATGAAAACAGAATCAGTCTCAAGTAATTAACGATTTAAACTATGCCTTTGGCTGTTTTGTTTTGTATGTCTGTCTGTTTTGTTTTTGTTTTTGTTTTTATTTTACTATTAATATTTTTATTAATAGTAACAAATTATTATAATCGATTTTTTTGTATTTTGTCTTTTGTTTTGTTTTGTTTTTTATATTATCGATTATGTAAAAAAGTAATATGAAAACACGTTCAATTTCAAGTAACAAACGATTTGAGTTATCGCTTCCGTTTTTTTTAAATATTATATTAGGTTCTTCCAACTTTGTTTTTATTTTGTCATGCACAAGGGACAGATCTGTGCAGACATTTACATTACAACTAATTCTTTTAAAGCTTATTCCAAATCTAAAATAATTGAATCGATTGCTATCGATTGCAGTCTGGTTCTCATAATAACCGATTGCGATCAATGGCATTATTATTTCAAAGCACATTAATTGATTGCAATCGATCAAACTGTCCATACAAAAGCGGTAATCGTTTCTATTTGAATCTTTTTGAGACCACCTCTTTTTATGAGACCAAATAAGATCCTCTTCATAGTATGACAACCAAAGCTGATTAGAATCGATCCCTATCGATTTAAATAATTTAAGTTTGAGCCTGATGTTTATTTAGCTAGGCTATGGAATAAGCTAGCTATATAGATAGTTCTTGGGGCATACGGAAGAATTAGCGACACAGATAACAGACCGCCCGTGTCTTCTCACCCGGGGTGTCACTAATGTAATGATCGTCTGATTGACAAAGAAAATAACGGGAATTTTATGGGTGTCCTCGATTATTCTGTATTTTTCATTTTATTATAAATCTAAAATCTTATTAAGTGATACTTTCATTTGCTGCATAGATTTATCTTTCTGATGATATTAAAATAATTAATTTCAAGTTTTTCCTTCTGGTGTCTCCGATGTTTTGAAAATCGTGTTCTAAAATCGGCCTATTTTACAGTAATAGCCAACTAAAATATATAGCAAAAAAAGAAAGGGTGGTGTTCGTTAAAAATCGTAGCAAATTAAATATACATATGAAATACTATTAAGTGATACCATGAACTTTGTCTTTTAATTACGCGTATTTTGATATAAGAAAATTTTTTTTTAATTGAGGATTTTTGGTGTCTCCGGCAGTTTGAAAATGGATCAGTCTCGTAATACTGGCAAGTAAGTAACTGCCCTGTGATAGACTTTATAAACTTACTAGTAGTTTATTTATAATTGAAATTGGGTGGCTATTTCGGTTGTATAAGGGATGGTATTATTTTTTTTTATTCAATAAATAAAAAAGGTAACAACAGGATTTTTTATCTTATTGTTTTTTGTTTTTATTGTTTAAAAAATCGGAAAAATGTTTATGAGAGTGAAATTTAAAGGTCACAATATTTGTAATTATTATATTTGTACTTTTATTTCTCTGCATAAAGTATGAAATGTATCTACTCAATAAAACATCATATTGCACAGTTGAACATGATAAATCATCATATTGCACACTTACTTTGATTGACGTTTACAGGCCACACCCCTTTTAACACCCACAATAGATATACCACGCCTTTTTTGTTTGTAATCAGTGACTTGAGCCATGTCAATCAAATATAATAAAACAATTATGGCACTTCTATACTCGATCAATATGGGGTTTAACGGAGCGCAAAAGATAATATTGAACTCGGGGTAAACCCTCGTTCAATATTACTTTATTGCTCCGTTAAACCCCATATTGATCTCGTAGAAGTGCCATAATTGTATAATATTAGCGATGCTTTATATGGTTTCCATTAAAAAGAAAATGATTTTATAAATGTTATTCGATGTCCCCTTTTGGAAACACAAAAACTTTTACAAGTTGTCATCAATGGAGCAATACACACCTTTTTACCGAATGCATAAAACAGTTTGTTGTTTTGTTTTATTAATTTAAAAATAAAATGAAAATGGTAAAGTGTAACTTTTGTTTTTATTCAAATATTCATTTTCATTTTACTAAATTACAAAACGGGATAGATAACAGCTAATTTTTTTCACACTGGAGTTCGAATATTTACTATGGCCAAAACTCGTGCTGTGATGTCGTGTTATCTTTCTTATCAGTGTTTTTAATAAAGAATTTAACAAAATATGATATTACAGTTTTACTTTTAATCGGTCTTGGATGTAAAATGGGTAAAAAAAGGGGGATGCATTTTTGTAAATGGCTTCATTGCTTAGTACGAATTATAAACTCACTGTAAGATTTATTGCTCATCAGTGAAGGCATTACGGAGAACGACAATAAAAGAGTTGCGGATGTAATCCATTTATTCATTGGGGTTTCTGTCTAGTATAAAATGGATGCATTTACTCCATTTTCCATTATTTTTCATTTAACTTTATAGTTTTGGCACCAGACAGTTTCACAATCTACCTTTAGCATGTTAATGTTTTTCTGGTTACCAAAGCAAGTAAGTTGATGGAGTCAACCCTTATTTGTTTGGTACGCGTTTGCCGTTCTTCTTTTGACAAATTTGGGTTCATACCCTGCTTAAGTTTACTAAACTATTTTTCCCCGTCCAGAGTACCGCGCTTCATATCGTGATTGTAAGACTCTTATGTCATTAGTATAGACGCCTTTGGCTTGAAACTTGAAGAAATCATGAGTGATAAACTAAACAATACAAAAGTAGACGAGAACTAGTTATAGCGTCTAAAAAGTCAATTAATTGTTTGACTTCAAGAAGTTGAATGACAATATATAAAAGCATCTTACAGTTGTGGTTGTTGTCAAGCATTTGAATTTCGTCCCTTACTCATTTGCTCTTTCCTTTTATTTTGCCAAAGTTGGTTTAAGTCTCTCACTTTTTGTAATCCTTTTAAACATTGAGCAACAACAAAAGCAAAACCAAAAAAAAAGACAAAAACAAAACAAAACGAAACAAAACAAAAACAAAAAGAAAAAAGAAAAAAACACAAACTAAATGACCACCATTCTGAACACGAAAACTTTTGATATTACAGAAATCCCTCAGTGTTAAGTATCAAAGCATGGCTTGAAAATGTGTAGTGACAAACCGGTTTCTTCTAAATTTTATCCGGTCATAGTTTATGTGCATATGCAGAAAATAAATCATTAACAGCAACTCCGGCTCTTTTTTTTTTTTATTTACACATCAATAAAAATTCGTGATATTTACATTTATTATTTCACCTTCCTAGTAAATATATAAGCCAAATCAACAAAAATTATCATTCAGTATTCAAATGCATCTATATAAAGATAATACATTGATCTATACCAGCCCTGATGATAAAATAAAAATATTCCATGTTACTAATAAACTATATATGTGAAAAAGTCCGGGAAAGTTGTATTTTGTTGAGTATGTTGCAACACACGAAGAATATAATGCTGAACGTGTTGAATATTTATTACAATTTTTTTTTTTTTGCATAAAAAATATTTTTTATGTCGACTTCAAAACCAAAATACGATGAAGACACCGGATCATTCAACCTTTTCTACATAGCTGGTTGGACTCTGATATCCTAGCTTCATGGTAGTATGACAATTAGAAGAGTATTAGAAAAAAACTGACGTCAGTACTTGATTCCCGCAGAGTCAATTCAGCGCGACATCTATAGCAAGAATTTACACGAGGTATCTTTTCTTTTCGTCTGGTTACTGATAACATTCAATTATCGGGGAACAGTACTAAAATGTATGTAAGGGTTATTGCGCCTGGATTTGTCGCTCATTCTTGAACATGGGATGTGAGGAGTACGCTTGCGCAGTCAGGAGAACGCATGCGCAGAAGACTATTGATCAATAGGAATTTCAGATTCTCGAAAATCAAAATGGCGTCCAGTTTCGTCCTGATAAAACGGGGCGGGGTTTAATTTTTCTGTTTCCTTGTGGAAGTTGAAAAGTATTATAAACATTTACTATAGGTGGTACTGGGAACAGGTTTGTAGAGGATGATGGGATTGGTATTGCAATATCGCTTAGCCAGATTTATAAATATAGATATGATAAAAAGAATGAGAACAATAATGTATAAATTTAAAATCAGAAGTTAATAAATAAAGATGAGGTATTGTGCAATAATCAATAATATATAAATACTATAAAAGACTTTTCAATTGTGTTAAACAAAGCGTGATTGTAGTTTGTTGAGATACTTAAGCAATATGGAGAACGAAAGGTGGAAAGAGATAGAAATAACTAAATACTGAAGTTACTGTGAATTTTGATTCTGCATATGCGCATTTCGACAACTTATGTCTCTTCAGTGCAGATAAAATCTAAACATGTGGAAGACCATAATGTCAAAGATGTTTAAAAACTGATAGAGAACAAATTACCAAATATAATCTAAATAGGAAACCAAAATCAGCTAAGGACAGAGCTTTGCATGAGGGAGATACTCCTTAGTTTCAACGAAATTTACAAAAATTAGATATTGTAACGTTTTAAATAGAATCGGCTTTCGGGTCAGCACCGAAGTACTGACTACTGGGCTGGTGAATACCCTCGGGGACTTACAGTCCACCAGCAGTGGCATCGACCCAGTGGTAACAAATAACTAAATACTGAAGTTACTGTGAATTTTGATTCTGCATATGATTGCGTTTTTTGCGGAAGAATAAAGAGCTACCGGTGTTTATTTGTGTGTGCTGTAAAAGGTTTATTATTGCATCAATCACATTAAATTAAGCAAGTACTAACTAGGTGCATATTTATTTGTTGTTAACATGTTGTGGTCATAGCATGCTGCGCTAGAAAAACCCCTCAGTTACATTGGTTGTAAGGATTGTCTGTGAAACCTGAAGCATTAAATGCTCAGAATTGCTAGAAAGCATTTACACAAATGCACTGCTTCAATATATGTTTACATTTTAGTTAATAAAGTTTGTCTCTGATGAGGGATAAAAGATAAAAAAAAGCAACACCCTAGGAGTATGCAAAAAAAAAACCAAAACAAAACAAAACAAAACAAAATCACGAAACTACTTTGAGTTGCTGTTGGCAAAAATGAGAGGTTTGATCGAATCAGTGACTGTTTTATCACATGTGCAGACCAATAGAAGAAATTACAAAGAAGTACTGAGAAAGGCTTACTTCAAGTATTGATTTGAGTATACAAATACATCATAAGCCACCACACCCTTGTCAATCAAACACGCAATTTTCTATCCAAGGCTATTCCATAGCTTTATTTCATAAAAACCATTATCAGATTTATATCATCCACTTATGTTTATAAAGTCCCCTCGTGTTTTCTAGTTGAAGTGTTTAAATTGTCTGAATACCATACTGTGTTTCTGAAATGATTTAATTACATTCATTTGTTCATATGTAATGGTACTTATATCTTAGAGGGCATGAATTTTTAGAATTTTCTGACACTTTTGCAAAAATATCAACTGACTACATGACCTTTACATAGGGAATAATACATGGCAAAATCCGTATCACATGCCGTATCATCCCGAGTTACCAATATCAGCACGAGGGCCTCTGGCCCGAGGGATGATATGGCATGTGATACGGATTTTGCCATGTATTATACAGTTTATCATATATTTAAACAGAGGACTACTAATCCGAAAACCACTGTCAAAAATTGAAATCGGTAAGAGAAAATGCATGTATTTTGTGAAGAGGAAAATTTCAAAGAAGTTTTGGACTAAATCGAACATGTAAAGGAAAAAAGTTTGCTAGATTTTTTTTGACTGATTTTCACAAAATAATTTCACCCCCCCAAAAAATTGTTTTGCCCCCCCCCCCCAAAAAAAAAATTAACTCCCGAAAATTTGTTTCAATAAAATAAAGTAAAATTGAAAAAAAAATCGAAAAAGGGTATGCGATAAAGGGTAAGTCATGCGATAAAGGGAATGACGTCATAGTGTGAATACGGAATGAACGTCATGCACTGTATCACGAATTCAAAACGTCTGTATTTATTACTAAACATATGATAAACATATATTATGCTAAGAAGAAAAAAAAATAAAATGTTGAATTATAATATAGTTGTTAATAAATCACTTATTTTTTACCTTTGAAAAATATAACTATACGAGAAATATACTTTGTAGCCCAAAGATCTAGTACAATTAATAGTTGACCTTTCAACATGGATCTTGTTTGACAATATTCATTACATGTACTGATCTAGAAATATTCTTTGAACTTTGTCTAAAAACCATGGTAATCCTTTTATAATTGAAAGTATATAATGGACAGGTTGTTATGCGCGAAAGATTTTTCCTGCAGAATGCTGTTTAATACCGCCCACATATGTACACAGAAAAATTATTGAATTATGCTGAGTAATATCATTATAAATGGATAACTTTCAAACTATTCCAATGGTATTCTGCAAATAATGGCATATCTAAATGATACATATTGTACGTTTACCTTACTAAATAAGAAAATACTGAGTTTACTGTGAATCTATTTTCTGCATATAACCATTCTGACAACTTATGTCTCTTCAGTGCAGATCAAATCAAAGCATTTGGAAATCCATCAACCGAAATGTGTGTAAATGCTGATACAGAACAAATTACCAATAACTAAATACCGAAGTTACTGTGAATTTAATTTCTGCATATGCGCATTTCGACAACTTATCTCTCTTCAGTGCAGATAAAATCTAAACGTTTGGAAATATGATTTGAAGAGAAAAGCCAATATTAGTCTAGGACAGAGCCATGCAAGAGGAAGATACTCCTTAGTTTTAAACAATATTCACCTAGATATTGCAAGTTTCGAAATAAAATCGGTTTTCTTGCCAGCACCGAAGTAATGGCTACTTGGTTGCTAAAAATGACTCGAAATGTAATTTCCACTACTTCTTACCAAAAAAAGGTGATTTGGAGCTTGTTGGTTTTGTAACCAGTACAAATGTAAAATTGTTAGAAGGGATTTTGATAGAGGCATTCCTTACATTTGAATAACAAATGACTTTCAGTAATATCCTTAACAAGAAATTATAGGTTTGCTTGTATCGAAACCACTTTATGTAGGATATTTTTTATTTAAAAAAACCTTGAATATTATATTACTTGATAAGTATGTTATGCAGAGAAATATATGTAAATAGCTACAGTATAGGAAAAGTGTTATTTATATAATATAACAATTGTAGGCTTTTAACAAGGTCGATACGATATTATATCGACCAAGAAATGCATATCGGCCTCCAGCATTTTTCAAGTTGATGTAAGACCATATTTGCCTGTACAAAGGCTATAATGGAATTTACAATCCTCTGTAAAACATGGGCCCTTAAGTAGAGAAAATGTAGCATAAATAGTCATTTACAAATGCATTTTTATTATGTCACAAAATGTCACAATTTTTATGAACGGACTAAAAACATAAAACTGAAACATAGATCTATTATCACATTGTCCTCTTTGGCCATAATTTTCACTACGTTATTTTCTATGACCGATTCAGATGCGGTTTTTGTAGAACATTTTTGAGTGTACCAGTCGATTCAGAAGGGTCGACTTACCCCATCTTTCTATGCATAAAGTAAAAAAAATATTCCTGCCCAATAATACATCGGAAAACGAATACCGAAGCAAGAACGAGGAAAGGGGAAATCATAAATCCAAAATCACGGCGATTCACACAAAAATTGTGACAGTATGACAAAGACAAAACAAATAAACAAAAATGAACAAGAACGCCACAAAACTAAACACTAGCAGTGTGAACCCCTATAAAAACTGAGGAATCATCAGGTGCTCCGGAACGGTAAGCATGATCTGCTCCACACGTGGTACCCGTCATGCTGCAGTGAAAAGTTCAGTTTTGTCACAGTCTGTCTTAGTCAGCCCGGTAACAAACTCTGGATCTGCCTCAAAATAACTGTTCTCATTTGTGAAACAGAAACATTGTAATGGTCTGTCAAATCGTGGTGACGACCGTAAAACTTCTGAAGTGAAAATTGCAACAGTGACTGAACATACCCTTGATGTATAAGTTTTTGAGACAGTAATTTTGCTCTGTTGACAAAATCGCTGTACAAACTACAGGCACGGCAATAGCGAATGAGTTGTGAAATGAACACGCTTTATGCTGGAGAAGCGGGAATATTACTGCTCAAAAACGGGAAGTATTGGAAAGTCGAAATCATCACGCTTGTCGTAAAGTTTTGTTTTCAGACGTCCAGAGTTGTCAATGTAGAGGTATAGGTCCAGGTATGATGCTGATGATGGTGTATCGGTGGTCTCTTTAATTTCGAGTTCATTGACGTTTCCAGGCCATATCCATTCCAAACACATGATACGAATCTTTGATTTTTTCTCACTGAGTTAAAAAAAATGTGATTACACCTTTCTTCTATCTTTGATCAATATGGTTTTTAACGGAGCACAAAATATATATTGAACTCGAGTAAACCCTCTTTCAGTATTACTTTATTGCTCCATTTAACCCCATATCGATCTCGTGGAAGTGCAATAATTGTATAATAATTTCATGACAGCATGAAAGATCAAGACACCCTTATGCTCGGCTGCAATTTGTTACCAGCGCAATGAAAATCTTAATCATAGCATGTTGACAAAAACTTAAAGATTGTACTATCAAGCCAAAGAGTACAAGATTGCTACGCGTAGTCATATGTCCCCCGCCGCACAAGAAAATTAAAAACCCGTATCAGACCACCATTGAAAAAATTGGGGCAGGATGTTCCCCTTGTAATATGGTCAATACTTAGAGCAGACTTTGCAAATAAAAATCTTTGCCCCAATTGCTAGTAGTTGAAAATAAATAATCTTGCCTGGTTACACTTGAAAATAAATATTCAGTCCACTCCTAATGGTCAATTTTTTTTGTTATACAAGAAAATAAATAATCTGGCCTCCAAAGGCTTGGAAATAAATATTATGACCAGAATGTAGTTGAAAATAAATAATCTAATCTTTCCAAATTCGCCAGGCCCCCTCAGGATCAAATGGTCGTCCCCTTATTGCTGAAATCGTTAAATAATATGAAGCTGAATAGTTTTTTCTAAAATTTCTGATCTCTTGTTTGATTTCCATGGTAACCTATAAAGCTCCACTATCCATTACAACCAATTTCAGACTACCATTCCAGAATACATTTGGGTAGGGGTTCCCCTCATAATTTAAGTAATACATTTTGGTGAAATCAAACATTCCAAGTACCCTTGCAAAAAAAAAATTGGACAGGGATACCCTTATAATCTAGTTATTATCAGTGAAAAAAATATCTACCAGAATACTTTTTTTAACTAAAATTTCAGTTACCTTGTTTGGTTTCCATGGCAAACAAAAGCTCCACTATCCATTACAATTCCTTTTAGGCCACCATTCCAAAAACAAATTTGGACAGGGCTTCCCCCTTATAATTTAAGTAATACATATTGCTGAAATCAAAATTCCAAGCCTCCCTTGCAAAAAAGAAATTGGGACAGGAGTTCCCCTCATAATCTAATTATTATCATTGAAAAAATATCTAACAGAATACTTTTTTCTAAAATTTCAATTTCTTGGTTTGGTTTCCATGGCAAACGAAAGGTCCACTATCCAGTACCACTCATTTCAGACCAACATTCAAAAAAAAAATTGGGCAAGGATTCCCCTTTTAGTATAAGTGATACATATTACTGATATCAAAACATGTTTGAAAAAAAAAACAGCCATCAATGAAAGGTATATATTGTTACGTTGCAGGAAATTTACCATTTGACAACTTAGTAAAAAGAAATAGTGAATAAATTGATTACCTTCCTTGGTATTACTATCTCCCTTTTTAAAATTATGACTTCTCATTACATCTATTTTTTTTTTTATTTAAAGACACCCCAAAAAGCGTTTGATGTACATATTTAAGCTAATTTGTCGTATAGTACATGTTTTAGTAAGAAATGTGTTGCTATAAGATTTTAAGCTTAATATCCTGCTTTTAATGTAAAACATGTTAAATGTCCAATAATTGTCAGTCCAATATTGCACAAATCTAGTACATATGGTGACTAACAATTCTGGAAAATTTGAAGGAAATCTGAATAGTGGTTTCTGAGGAGTTGCGTCAACTAGATCTGTCATTATATTACATTGTTAATTTTTAAAGTCCATTAACTCCTACAATATTCGACGAATCAAAACCGCGATGCGATGTGATCTGGTACATATGGTGACTAACAATCCTGTAAAATTAGAATGAATTCCGACCAGTAGTTTCTGAGGAGTTGCGTCCACAAAATGTGCCACTGTATAACAATGTGGTAATAATCGAAGTCCCATAACTCCCACAAAATTTGACGAATCAAAATGGCGATGCGATATGATCTAGTTCTAATGATGACTAACAATGCTGTAAAATTTGAATGAATTCCGACCTGTGGTTTCTGAGGAGTTTCGTCCACAAAAGTGTGACAGACGGACGGAAAAACGGAGGGGCGGATGGACGGACTGACAGACTGAAGCTGAACATCACTAAGTCCCACCGTCGAGGTGCGGCGGGGAACAAAAATGGAAACAGAAAATGACATAAATCTGCCACTTCAAAGGTGAAGTATATGCTAAAATCTAAATAAATAATGGGTTGTAAGAGATTGGCCTCTCACTGATAATGCCGTTGTCTGTTGAGATCCATGACGCCTTTTTACCAAACCCTTTCGGGAGGTATTGAGTTTGATTTTCCTTCCGAATGGCGACAGTGTTTTACTAGCATACTAGGTTCCTTGAGCTTGCCAGCGAGCACTCTGTGTTCCATCTTTTTAAATTACGTTTTGTCATATTCTTTTCTCTTTTAAATTAGTGGTCCTAGAATTAGTAGTCTACCTGTATTGGGTTTAATTCGTATGTTTATTTTACTGTAGGGAAATGGGATAGAGAAAGTTGAGGTTTGGGTATCCATAAACTGGTTTAATCTGACACGTTATCGTTGTCACATAACTGGACGTTAATAGCCATGTCTATTACGTGACATTTCTTTCGAGTTAATAAACACATACAACATAATGTGAAAAAAAGAAAAATATTATATATTACACAGTCTGTAAGTGACCTAATATGGTATATACACGGTCAGTAAATTTCATATTGGGCGAGAGCGTAGCTCGAGCCCAATATTCAATTTACTGACCGTGTATATACCATATTAGGTCACTTACATACTGTGTAATGTTTATATCCTGTCGAGAGTCCAGTAAATTGTCAAAAAACCTATTTAAAAACGTACAGTGACGCCGGGTAATGGCGGTCACTGACGGTATATTGATCAGTCACTCGATATGGAATATACACGGTCGGCACGTGACGTCGTTTGACCAATCGATGTCTCAGGAATTTACTAGAGGCAGGATATTACATGGTACTCACGATTCTTTCAGATCGAATTTTTTTATTCCCACCGTCTTGATTGTTGGGAGTTTTTATCGTGTGCACACCTTTTGGCATTTTTATATCATATTGTTATGGGATTTCACTGTGTAATTGAATTTATCAGATATTTTTGTGCAGATTTTTCATAGTTTACATGGTTTAAATCAAAATTTAATTCTATATAAATTTAGATAACGGCCATGTTGATTGCACTTTGTTTGACAGGGGGAAATTAAATCATTACGGCTACGTGCCGGTGGTCACGTAAGCATATATCCTGTTACCCCTTTAAGTTGTTTGAAATGCTAAAACATGGGAACGTCCATGTGGACGAGTCTTTATTATAAAGCTAGTATAAATAGCCGGAATTCAGTCAGAAATATTGTGTTATGATACATTGTTTGTTGAATATATTAGCGTTGATATCGATACGATTGGCTTTCCTGATTCCTGTGATTAATCAGGTAACGAACTGAAAGTACAAAATAAACCGCTCGGTATACCTGTTGCAAGTTAAATGTTGATCAAAACACGTAACCCCGTCATTGAAAAGATGCTACTGGTATAGAATTTTTTCGGGCGACGAATACGTATATTTTATCTAGATTTTGACATCTGTATATCGTAAGGGGCGAGTGAGCGCAGAGAACGAGCCCCAAGCTTCATATTCTGGCGAGCAGGATGATATTTTACAATATCCCAGCTTTCAAAATTCAGATAACTTGTTTATCGTCTTTTATTTCTTATTCGTATACAATAGTTTATAAGGTTTTGTTTCAAAATCTCCCAAGGTTGCGCGGGAAATTAGGTTCATTCATTTTTTACAAAATGGGAAATGTTATGTAGTTATTTTATGACTTCACAATATTTTTTGTAGGCTATCGTTATTAAATTTAGAAATTTTGTGATCGAACCACGTTAGCAAATTGATTTAAGTCGTTTCTTTCATTGCAGAACCTCTCGTTGTCTACATTTGTCTTTCATTTCCTAGGCGTTTTAGTGACGTCACAATGTAAACAAGATGGTGGCTCTGCTTAAGTTATCAGCGACCTAGTTTCCGTATTTTTTCGAACGTCTCGTTTCCATTTTTGTGTATTGGTGACGGTAATTTGTTTACAAAATTAAAAACGGAAAATATAATGGATTCTTAATGCAATTTCGATTTATTTCTTGCCAAACTGATAAAAAGGATATTGCTTGTCAAACATTGGGAGAAATTCCTTGATAACTCAAGGTCAACCTCTTGATAAGTTCGGATCAACCGGATATGGCTTTTGTGGAAGGGCTCTGCAGGCTGAGATAGGCGGAGGAAAAGACGATAAAGAAGTAAAAAGGGGGGAAAAGTAGAAAATTGTAAGCGTTAAAATTATGGCAAACTATCTCATATTCCTCTAGCATGGCTGACTACTAAATATTATTGTCAAATCAAATCCTTAAAAATTCAAAATTTGAAAAAATGAAAATAGAAATTGCTGCTTTCAAATATTCATATCTGAAGATGGACTAGTTTCATTACTCAAAAAAATTAATGGCATTTTTAATACAGGATGTTCAAAAAAATTGTTGTCATCGATATGTTTAAGGATGTATTCTGCTGATGTTTCAGTCTCGTTGAAATCTCGTTTGGAAATAATTTTATATTTTATGCACAATAGCAATGAAACAAAATTGAAGTTTATCTTTAAATTGTTTCAAAAATTATTCATTTCCATCAAGTAGTTTCAGAGTAATCTCAAACTGAAGGTTAATGCCCTAATGGCCTGTTAGAATCATGTCAAATTTTCACAAAATAGGGGTTTGGTTAGAAAAAGACATTTAATGAAAAAAATATGCACTTTAGATTTATTTTTGCTTTTTGAAAAATAGTGTTATATATTTTTGCAATAAAAAATCACAAAACAAATGAAGTTTAAACCATCAGATGTTTAAAATTTTTAGAAAATCTATATTTTAGGTAAATATGAACATGCTGAAATTGCCCCTTAAAATCATGAAAATGGGACAAAACTTTCTTATATCAACATCAACATATGATTTTTTTAGCTGAATTTGTTTATTCCTTCTATTTACAGCTTATCAGAAAGTATGAGAAAAAGTTTAATACTCCAAGCTAGATTTTCTCAAGGAAAATAGTCAAAAAATGGATAAAAAGCCTCAAAATGAACAAAAGTGCTATTATGGTCACTTTCAAACATCTGTAGCAAACTAATTTGTACAGCAACCTATGAATTTTATTTTATTTATTGAATTTATAGGGTATATTGCAAAAATCAAGGTTTGAAAAAAGTTGAATACTTTGGCTCCTCACCAGAGTACATCCTAAAATACAGGATGTTCGAGAATATTGTTGTCATCGATATGTTTTTATATCGCATATGGTGTAAGTTGCTATTAATCTCATTGGCTAATACACTCACGTGATTTTAAGAATATTCAGTATATTTCAGCGTTGTTTCTAATTTTAGGTATATTGACGCTATGTTTCTATTTTTAAGTATATTGACGCTACGTTTCTATTTATAGTTTTATTCAAACTACATGTCTTGTTGGACTTTCAGACTATAGTTTTTTACCAAGAAAGGTGTAATGAAAAAATATTTTTAAAAATATTGGAAAACGCTGAACCCTTTAATAGGAGTTTCCGCAGGGGAAATAAAAGGGGATATTAAAATGTTATTCAAAACAACTGAAATCAATGAATATTATGTTTAACAGCTGTCACACGTTTGTTTATTGCACATTTCACGTAAACACGCTAATAGCAAGGCTAACTTGAAATATAGTCTTGTACAATCGATCGATGAACCCACCCACTTTACTGAACACTCGTCATCTCCGTTAGACTTGATTTTAACGAATAGTGTTAATCGGCTTTTATTTTCCTGTGTTGCCCCCCCCCCCCTTCTCAATTTAGAACGTTACCATTGTCCAGTATTTGGGTTTTTAAACTTTTCAAAAATTCAACCCAAAGCTTTCAAACGCAAAGTATGGCTGTATAACCAGGCAGTTTAGACTTAAACTAAATCAAGTGGACTGGGATTCATTCTTCTTATCAGGAAATATCGATAATATTACTGATAACATTACTAATATTATTATTACAACTGCCGAATCGGTTATCCCGAATAAAATTGTTACCATACGTAAGGGGGGTCCACGTTGGTTGACATGGGGTCCACGTTGGTTGACATCGAAAATACGTAATAAAATAAGAACCAAAAATAGGATTCACAGAAAGGCAAAAAAATCAAACCGTCCGTCAGATTGGGAAAAGTTTCGGAAAGCCAGGAACTCGGTCAATGGGTTGGTACGTAAAGCCAAAGACGATTATACCGGAAATTTAATGTGTAATTTATCAAATGAACACTATTCTAGTAGCAACTGATGGCGAACGGTTAAACAATTATCAGGTATTAAAGGGGTTGAATCCGGTATTCCTCCTTTACTTAAAGATGATAATTTGATTTTCGATGATTTCGACAAAGCAAATGAATTTAATTCTTACTTTGCAGCTCAAGCTCAAGTAAACGATGCTGGTAAAGAATTACCTAATTTTGTTTCTCTAAATGAAAATATAATTGAAAGCATTTCACTTAATGCAAACGAAGTTGAGGATGTTCTGTCAATTTTAAACTCAACGAAGGCATCTGGTCCTGATCTTATTAGTCCTAGGTTATTGGAGGAAGCTGCTTGTGCCTTAAAATATCCTTTATGCAAGTTATTTAACTTATCCTTAAGTACAGGCATATATCTTACTAATTGGAAATTGGCAAATGTTACGCCTGTATTTAAAAGTAAAAAGCCTATTTCGTTGCTTTGTATCATTTCCAAGTGTATGGAGAGATGTATATATAAACACGTTCACAATTTCCTATTACAGAATAATATTCTTACAAGGAATCAGTCTGGGTTTTCTAAAGGGGACTCTGCAGGGAATCAGTTGGTCGACATTACAAATGACTTTGGGAAAGCATTAGATAGTGGGAAGGAAATTAGGGTGATATTTTGTGATGTGAGTAAAGCCTTCGACAGAGTTTGGCATAAAGGACTTCTTTTTAAACTAAAAAAGTTGGGAATTGTTGGAAATTTACTAAATTGGTTCGAAAATTATCTTGAAGGGAGGGTTCAAAGGGTAGTCTTGAATGGTTAAAATTCTGAGCATTTATCAATTAGAGCAGGTGTGCCTCAAGGGTCTATATTGGGACCGTTATTGTTCCTTATATTTATAAATGACATTGTTGAGGAAATTAATTCTGTCATAAAACTCTTTGCAGATGATACGAGTTTATACCTTGTGGTAGAAAATCCTATTGTTACTTCAACCATTTTAAATAACGAAAAGATACACCAGTGGACTACGAAGTGGCTAGTAACATTTCACCCCTCAAAAACAGAAACTCTAGTTTTCTCTAGGAAGACAAATAAGCCTGTTCACCCCCCTCTTATACTTAATAATCAACAAATACAATGTGTAAATTCTCATAAACATCTCGGAGTAATAATATCCGATGATGGATCTTGGCATAACCATATTGATTATATTATTGGCAAAGCTTATACGAGGCTAAATATTATGAGGAAATTTAAATTTACTCTTGATCGTTTAACCCTTGAGAAAATGTATATTTCATTTGTTCGTCCTATACTAGAGTATGCTGATGTTATATGGGATACCAAAAGTTATATGATGAGACTAAGTGGGAAAAATTGACAGACAGACGAAAGAACCACAGACTTTTTCTATTTCACAAAATGCTAAATAAGAAAACTCCCCAGTATTTAGTGGACCTAATTCCTACAACCGTTGGCACACAGCATCGTCATAATACACGTCAGTCACTAAATTTACAAGAAGTACGGACTCGTACAAATTTATATTCAAACTATTTCCTGCCCTCTACGATTAGAGATTGGAATAAGCTTTCATTAAATACTTGCCAAACAGAATCCTTTTCCGCTTTTAAGAACCAGATCTTAAATAAAAATACCAAAAGTTCATTCTTTTTATTATTCTGGTAGCAGACTTGGTCAAATTTTTCACGCACGGTTACGAATGAACTGTAGTTCCTTAAATGTTCATTTATTTTTGAAAAATTTGGTTGAATCACCCATGTGTGTTTGTGGTGAAATTGAATCAGTTCAGCATTATATTTTTATTGTAATAGATATCTTAATGCTAGACAAGATATGCTGACTTCTCTTATGAATATGAATTTGAATGTTTTAGTAGATACAAATCTTCTTATTTTTTGGATCCACTATTCTATCCGATGAACAAAACTGTTAAATTTTTAAGCTTTTTCAAAAATCCATCATCAAAAGTAAGCGTTTCAATTCTTGAGTCACTGAATATCTCATACAAATTCCTTTACTTTTCACATTGTCTATTCCTTAATATCCTTCTTTCTAAACCCTTTATTATATTTAATTGATATGGTTATTTAGCATATGAATATACTGCGTCTTTTTTTATATGGAGACAGATTTATAAAAGCATTGTTATGCTTGTTTCTGAATCCTATTTGTTATCATAATATGTATATGTATAATATTTGTATGTTACTTAACTAATAAATATGTTTAAACAAAAAGGCTAACTTGTTTGTTTGTTTTCTTACTTGCAAATATAAGAAAAATGTCGGCATTGTGGAGTAGGTAAAACAATTCCCCGTGGTAGAGATGTATGCTCTTTATTTTTCTTAGACATGGTGTACTTGTACATGAGATAATATCTCATATGTACAGTTCGTTCAATTACTATTATCTAAATTTATGTAAATTCTAAAACCGAAGGATTGACTCCCTCCATCATAGTTTTGTCCTAAGCCATATTTGATATTACTGATTATTCGGACTTCGTTTGGTTTTATGCATTTTAAACATTTTTTGGAATTATAGCTTTCCTTTGTTTGGGTTCTAGTGCTGCTGATGAGGAATTAATTTCCGAAATGGCCATACAGCTCTTTAAAATTATTGCAGTTGGAGTTAACATATGTGTTATGGTCTCTTGTTCATTTTCTCCATATCCTTTCGTAAAATGTTTATTTATCCTACGAGTACTCATGTAACCCATTCTACATGATGGCAGATCCACACGCGCCTTCAAATAAAGGTTCTATTTCTAATTAAATTCCGATGTATTGACCAAATTTTCCTCCACAAAAAGGAAATGAGATAGCATAAACCTTCACATGTAATATAAAAATTATGGACTGTTTACTCTGTCAGTACGTTAAATATGGACCTGTTAGGTTAATATTGATCTCGGACTTCGTCCTCGGCCAATATACACCTAACAGGTCCATATATAAAGTAAATAATTAATTGATAAATACGGGATGTTCGAGAGTATTGTTGTCATCGATATGCTTTAATATGTGATGGTTTAATGATGTCATCGATATGGTATAATACGGGGTGTGTCATCGATATGGTTAATTTCGAGAATATAGATGTCATCGATATAGTCCGTGGGCTAGAAACACTTTCCGTGCACCCCCCCCCCCCAAACCCCACCCCCACTTTCGAACCAGACCGATTTTTTCCGTCCTTCTTTGTCCCCTCTTCGAAATAAAACATGTTAACACGAACATTACTTGCACGCATAGACTGTATAAGGCCACTTTTATAGTACGCCGTGAAAAATTCTTGTATTTTCGTTTAACCTAGGTTTCATCTATAAAGCTCCATAATTTTTTAACGATAAGTAATATGTACTGAAATTTGGTATTAAATTTAAGCTAATTAAACATCCTTTACAATGAACACAAGTTTGGGCACACTACGCCCTTTTTATGATCTGGGGATACAATCCCCCTGCGAAGAAATTGCGAAAATAACGATTTTAGGCTATCAATTCCTTTCAAATAAATAATATAAACAACCCTCGTCATTTGATCTAGTTTTATGCCTAACTTATCAGGTGTGATACCATGTTAGAAAATAAAACCATTAAAGTCCATAAAATTTTTGATTTTCGGTATAAAATGCTCTTTTCACAATTTCGACTTTTTGACTTAAGGATCATAAAATCTTAATATATATATTTAATAATAGCCGATTTAATAATGATGTATAATATATTAGTAACAAATTGCGCGCACACATTATATTTTCTGACATAATTTGGGTTCAGAAATGTCAAAATTAGCACCCTTACCCCTAAAAATTAAGGGAAATTTTGAAATATTCAGACTCTAAATTATAAAAAGATAATATTTAATGGGAATTCTAGTGTTTATTTCACTAAAGCTGACATGCAGATGATCATTTTAGTATATTTAAACTTTTTAAGAGGTCTCTTTTCGACTATTCTGTCCGAAATTGTATGCAAAATGTGAATTTTCCGTTTTTCAGAATTTCTGCTGTTTTGACTTTGATATGCAAATACTTCATGAAATTGATAATATGTAACTTAAAAATGTTGATTAAATATCGTTTCATTATATCTTAGCAATTACAAGGTATGCTTTTAAACATTTTAGACTAACTACAGTCTCATAAATTACAAACATATTACCCCTTACCACACGTATTCAACACAATTTATTTCATTTTATTCAGCTTGAAAAGCTTAAACATTGTATAAAGGTCCAATAACATATCATTTTCGAACACCAAAATACACAGAGACTGGCAAATATCACAAGTAAGATCATGCGCGTGGTTTATGGGCAATTATATATATATACAACTATTAAAATTGAATATCTTAAAATTCTAAAATGCTGGAAAGAAAGACATATTTTGTAATTTTGTTGGGGTAGGGGTAAGATTTTCGGTATCTAGAGTCACATTGAACACTCCTTGTTTTTCTAAATAGTGTTTTAAGATAACTTATGTATCGATTAAAACAATAAACTGGCATATCTGCAGATAAAACCTCCAGATTTGCCACATCTAACGATTTAAAAGTGAATTTTAGAAAAATCTGAAATGCTAAAAATTCTCATTTTTCATCAATATTGGACCAAATATTTAGTTTAAGCTGACAAGTGGGATTTACAATACCAAATCATGATAGAATTCATGCAACCTTGCCATATATAAAGCAGATTTTGCGTGTGGTGGTTTTTTTATGCCAATATAGACAAAAAAGCGATAATTTCTGTGAAAAATTGTTGGGGTAGGGGTAAGATTTTCGATGCTTAGAGTCACATAAAACACTCCTTGTTTTTCTAAACAATATTTTAAGAAAACTTGAGTATCGCTTAGAACAATTAATTTGCATATCTGCAGATAAATTCTATAGATTTGATATATATTTCGATTTAATAGTGAACTATTGACAAATCTGAAATGTTGAAAATTCCCATTTTTCATTAATTTTTGGAGAAATATTGAGTTTATGTTGACCAATGGCTGTTAAAATACCAAATCATGATGTTATTCATGCAACATTGTCATATATAACACACGTTTTCCGTGTTCTGGTTATTTTTATGCCAACATAGACCAAAAATTGACAATTTTAGGGAAAATGTGTTGGGGTAGGGCTGAGATTTTCGGTATTTAGAGTCACATTTAACACTCCTTATTTTTCTAAGCAATGTTTTAAAACAACTTATGTATCGCTTAGAGCAATAAATTGGCATATCTGCAGATATATTCTATATATTAGGCATATATTGCGATTTAACAGTGAACTATGGACAAATCTGAAATGTTGAAAATTTCCATTTTTCATGCATTTTGGGAGAAGTATTGAGTTTTGATCCATCAATGGCTGTTTAAATACCAAATCTACAACACACATATAACGTGTTCTGGTTATTTTCATGCAAACATGGACAAAAAATTGACAATTTTATTGAAAATTTGTTGGGGTAGGGGTAAGATTTTCGGTATTCAGAGTCACAGTTAGCGCTCATTGTTTTTCTAAACAATGTTTTTAGACAACTAATGTGTCGCTTGGTACAATTAAATTGCATATCTGCAGATACATCCTCCAGATTTGGCATATATAACGATTTAACAGTGAACTTTGGACAATTCTAAAATGTTTAAAGTTCCCAATTTTTCTTCAATTTCGGGCAAAATATAGAGTTTAAGTCAACAAATGGCTGTTAAAATACCAAATCATTATGTTATTCATGCAACATTGTCATATTCAGAACACATTGTGCGTGTTCTGGTTATTTTTATGCGAAAATAGACAACGTGCCACGTGTAGATTTTCAGGGCTTCGAGATTCAGCTCCAGCGGAGCTTTGATTTCGTCAATATATCATTAGGGTAGGAGTACGTTTAATTGCGCTATGGAAAGTATTGGGCATAGAAATTTTAAAAACTTGGGTTCTTTGTAAAGCTCATACAAAAAGCAATCATTTGATACCTCGTTTTTATAACTGGAAAGCATTTGGTTAACATTTAATTAATTTAATAATATTTTATTGCATAAATTAAAGCAATGGGATTGGGCACAAGTTATTACAACTTAATGTACGCCCTCTCNTACTGAAAGTTTATAAATTAACCACATTGTGTGTATCTGTTTAGATCTAGCACAACAGGGATTTTGGGTGTTTTTTGCTTTGTTTTATGTTGTTTATATATATATATATATATATAGGAAAAATAATAAAATAATTTTAAGTTGGAATATAATGATATATAAAAAAAATGAAATGAAGTATACCTCACATAACTCATGGGAATCTTTTGGTATATTTTTATGTATTGCAAGACTTTTTCAAATACACACAAAATTGTTTGTAATGTTGAATTATCTCTGCCAAAGAGTAGTTTCTCAATATCCCGATACTTTTCTACTTTCATATCACTGAGCTGTCTAAATAAGATTGTGCGTTCGTTTCGGTACACTGGACATTCGAGTAAATAATGTATGACGTCCTCATACGGTGAGCCACACTGGCAAGAAGGACTCGCAACAACATTTATTTCAAATAAGTCCGCATTTAATGAACTGCATTGATGTCTCAATCGAGTATGCATTATTACGAACTTTCGTGGTCCAGTACCAAAATAAGCCGGGGTTTTGTTTGAAATGTGTAAGCGTTCTCGCATTTCTTACTCTTAAGTCTAAGTCATTCCAAAGTCGAACAGAGGACTGTACAAAGGATTTTTCAGTCAGACTTAACCTACATCTAGGTATAACGTAGTTTTCATTATTTCGAAGATTATAGTTATTCTGATCATAAGTTAATGGGGGTAAGCTTACATAAAGGTATTGAGGACATAACCTATTCTGCATTTGATAGAATACTGATAATTTCCTGTTTTTGCGTCTCTTGGATAATTTTTCCTACCCTGTTTCAAAATATAACGATTCCCTGCTTGTGAATTGTGCATGCCTGTTACTATTCTTGCAGCTTCCAGTTGTATTTTTTTTCTAATTTTTCAGAATCACCTCCAAAACAACCATCCCATACTTCACAGGCATATTCAAATAACAGTCTAATAAAAGTATAAAGATAAATACTGGATAGACTCTGTATTTAAATTTCCTTAGAACATTTATTTGTTTTCATGCTGATTCAGCTATATTATTGATATGATTTGTATATATTGTTGTCATCGATATGGTTTAATACGGGGTGTTCGAGAATATTGTTGTCATCGATATGGTTCTTTAATCATACAAAAAATCCATACATACATTTAGTGGGGACATTAATTAATTGAACTCCGTTGAGCTTACTTGTAGTGCTCCTTGTTAATTATTTTTCGTCAATTAAAATCTAGTAAAATATACTTCATGTGGAAAAGTTATAGTAACTTCAAGTTAATAGTTTGTCTTTTAGGAGGTATATATTTATTCAGTAGATCAGGAATCCAGTCATTCCCGCTTACTGGTATTATCAAAAAAATTGTAATTTTTTTCCCTGTCAGACAATAAATAGTCTTCTAAATATTTTAACATGATCTGCACTGAAGAGATATTGATTGTCCAAATCGCCATAGGTACAAAAGAGTAGTTATTTCTTTTAAGCTTATATCGGGTACACTTTATAACTCCAGCTCTTGGCTTTTGAACTGTAAGTGCAACGTTCAGCTTGGTGCATTATTTGTAATGTGTTTTCTTGCCTTGTTATTGTTAAACCCATCATTTGTGTTAATTATAAAAGGATTTTCTTTGTTGTAGAACTATATATTAAGATAACATCAATAGAAATATAAACAATTGTTTCAGCGCTGTGCCTATTTCATGACGTCAACATATTGCTATGTGACCTCCGTAGGTAGGATATATATCAAATCTTTTGAAGTACTAAACCAATAGGAGTAAGACCATGTTACTCGAATAATTATTTAATTAAAAAGAATGTTGGTGCCACATGTTGTGGTTTATTCTTGAAATAATATAAGTATATAAAATCTTGAACATAACCAATGCATTCAAAAGCGCCACCAGAATGAAACTGTTAATTGTCCTGGCAGTGGTTTTAGCCCTTAGTGAGGGTACTTTATATAAACGTAAGTTAAAAGTTTTGGTTTTTAGTGAATGGAACAATATAATTGTTATATCGGAGATTGTAAAAGTGCCAATCAAAGACTTTTTATTTTGTTTCATTCTAAGACTATTGCTTGCGATTAGTGCATTCGTTATCCATTGTATTCATTGTTTTGGTTCTATTTTGAGACTTCACTACTGAAAAGGCATTGTTCTCGAATAATTTGATTCGTTTCTTCGAGATTCTTAAGCCAATGGGATCTTTAAGTTTATTTTTATTAAATTGAAGCTAATTCTCTCATCAATTCGATATTTTACCCGCATCTCAATAAATCACTGTTGTCTGAAAAATCAAAACATAAACCTATAAAGCTACATTAAGCAGATCAATCATTCCCTTTACTTAAATTGACCAACAAAGATTTATTTTTTTAATTGTGTGTAATTGTTGTTTCTAAATATATTCCTTTTTTTAATTTTAGCTTAAAAAAGATTGCCAAAAATGTTCTGTGTTGAATTGTGTTTCCCTGATTCTGTCGTATGTTATACGGATTTTCCTGACTGGTCTCCACCTTGATCGAATTCGGACTTTTGTTGCAACTTTTATTTATTAATTTGAATTAATAACATACTGACAAGTTAAAATATTGTGTTGTGCTATCACAGTAGTCGACTGCTCTATTTTCTAATGTTTGTTATGTTGTAAATTGTAGAGAGAGGGCTTCAAACAAAGTTGTTATACAAATACAACACAAATACAAATTCTTTATTTCCCAATCAAGCATAACAATTACAGTATACAATAAAATAAAATTAAACATTGGTAAGTATCTAAGGAAAAAAAGGATGGGATAATACGTGTTGAGGGGAGAGCCAGTCGGACTCTTAATAATATTTGTAATTAAATTATGTATATCATATACATGTCTTTCTTACATAGAATATACATTCTAAAATCTAACAAATTTTGCAACATCGTTTGTCATCAACCGATTAAGTAAGTTTTCCTTGGTAAGGTTTTTAAAATTTGTGTATTCTATGAATATGTCACTTGGAAAATTTTCTCTTTCGACTGAATACCTAGGACATTTTAAAAGAAAATAGATTTCGTCCTCTACAGACTTATTATTACGTAATTTACATAACCTATCTTTTCTTGGAAGTATTTAACATTAACTATTCTCTCCTGACGACCAGTCTCTAATCTCTCGAGTTATGATTACTTAACCGAAATTTTGTTAACATTTTTTCTATTTTAGAGGGAAGTTATGGATAAATATTTTTTCAGGAGTAAAAGAATTTTTAAATGTAAAGTATATGCAAAGTTTACCCTTTCCGTCTGAACATGATTGTTTTATATCATTCCATGTTTCCTGATAATTTTGCTTTTAACTTGATATAAGAGATCTTTTGAAAGTAGATTTCTTCCAATTCTTTACAAAGGTTGGGTCAATTTAGTTTTTCACAGTAAATTTAAAGCTGGTATACCAGAACTATTATTCGTATTTTGTTTATTCTTAAATTCTGTATAGGCATTAGTTAAGAGATTTTGATAACGATACCATTAGATGAAATTTGCTTCAACATAGCGATTTATAAAGGATCATAACGACCTAACTCACTTAAAACTCCAATATTTGTACACGATTTTGATACGTTTAAAATGTATATACTTAATTTTATGTTGAGTTTATCAAACTCCCAATCCATCAATATTTCAGAAAGACTTAAACTTTTTCTTTTAGGAGTAACAAGTAGAGTTCCCTAATTTCCCCACAAGTTATATAGCTTGTGCCCGATCTCTCTGCTTTATTTGAGCAATAAAATATATTTAATTCAGTAGTCGACTGTGTGTCATCTTCCCAAATCAAGTATTTTAGGTCCATGCTCTTCTCCACAAACCCTGGTGTAGAGGAGCAGCCAAGGAAATATAAGCCAAATCTGTCAAAGGTTTCTGAGGTTTCCTCTTAAACAGACGGCTTGAACATAATGTGAAATGAAGTTTATATAACATTTTTTATATCATATAGCGCTGACCTATCTATTTTTTTCAGCTGTTGTGGTGAGTATTTGTCAAAAACAATGGCGTTACTACAGTGGGAACTGTTACTCTATGTATTTTTTTTATTTTATTTCAGCTGTTGTAAAGAGTATTTGTCCACAACCATGGCGTTACTACAGTGGGAACTGTTACTTTATTTATTTATTTATTTATTTATTT
>MJUU01011626.1:28507-46024 GCA_002080025.1 Modiolus philippinarum
TTTATTTATTTATTTATTTATTTATTTCAGCTGTTGTGAAGAGTATATGTCCACGCCTATGGCGTTACTACAGTGGGAACTGTTACCTTATTTATTTATTTATTTATTTATTTATTTATTTATTTCAGCTGTTGTGAAGAGTATATGTCCACGCCTATGGCGTTACTACAGTGGGAACTGTTACTCTATGTATTTTTTTTTTATTTTGTTTCAGCTGTTGTAAAGAGTATTTGTCCACAACCATGGCGTTACTACAGTGGGAACTGTTACTTTATTTATTTATTTATTTATTTCAGCTGTTGTGAAGAGTATATGTCCACACCTATGGCGTTACTACAGTGGGAACTGTTACTTTATTTATTTATTTATTTATTTCAGCTGCTGTGAAGAGTATATGTCCACGCCTATGGCGTTACTACAGTGGGAACTGTTACTTTATTTATTTATTTATTTATATCAGCTGTTGTGAAGAGTATATGTCCACACCTATGGCGTTACTACAGTGGGAACTGTTACTTTATTTATTTATTTATTTATTCAGCTGTTGTGAAGAGTATATGTCCACGCCTATGGCGTTACTACAGTGGGAACTTTTACTTTATTTATTTATTTATTTATTCAGCTGTTGTGAAGAGTATATGTCCACGCCTATGGCGTTACTATGGTGGTAGCTGTTATTATTTCTCTACAGTGGCACACAGTAGACCAGCAGCTGCAGTAAGTGTCAAGTCTAGATAAAATGACAATGTCTGATACGTAAGGGACAATTTTTAGTATTATATAGAGGAAAATCCCGATGTTCTTCTATTCCAGATGTACCAGTCTCTGGCGTAATTTACTAATTGCTGCTCCGCAAGAGCCTTAAAAAATTGAAAATGTTACAACACAAACACTCCTGATCAGGAATTAACCTTGTTGTAGGTCTTCACCATCTTCACTTGTTATTCTAAAATCAACATTTTATCGTGCATTCATGAAAACCATGAAGTAGAAGTTGAGACAATAATAAAAATTTTTGTATGCATCATCTCTGTCCCGCAAGGAATTTCAGCAAGAGATCTTGTGAAGTCTGAGATCGTTAACCGTTTATGTCAGTTTTTGTGTAATTGTAGATCGTTCTAAAACAAGGTTGTTTTAATTCTCCTTGAAACAAGTGAACAGCATAACGAAATTTACTGCTTTGATGCAACTTGGGTTTTTTACTATTTTGAAACAATTAGGTCGATGTCACTGCTGGTGTACCAGGGGTGCCCGAGGGTATTTACCAGTCAAATAGTCAGACTTGTCTGATATGGGAAATTTATCTTGCGATTTATAGAAATTACTGTTTTTTATACAAATTCTAATCCCTTAAAAATACTGGGGCTTCATTGCGTGCATTGCACTCGGTAGATGTCCTTGGTACTGGATTTGGCCTCCTGTCTCGATATTTTTGGTAATGAGTACTTCTTTTTTCTATTACTTTTGATTATGATTTTCCATTTGCTTTGATTTTAATGCTGCTGATGAGAGGTAACTCCTTGAACACGTGTAAAGCATAACGAAATTTACTGTTTTGATGCAACTTGGGTACTTTACTATTTTGTTCCAACAAAATCAATAGTGAAAGTCCTGTCTGAGAAAAGCATGTTACAGGATTTTTATTACCTCAAATGTCTATCTTTGATTTCCTGTTTTGAATAAGTAAAAACATATTGGTTTCTGGGCGCGATTTAAAGAAAGTTTTAAAATTCAAAATGAAGTTTTTTCTACTTTGAGTAGCTACGTCAGGTTACCTGTAAATGACTTTATTTCCGCTCTTCAAAACATCTATTTTTAAGCTGAAAACAGAAATTACTGACATGAAGGATTTGTCCTTTTAGATTCGAATACATTGTAATTTTCATTATACAAAAATGTAGTTAACCACGTAATTGTCAAAAATCGGAAAACTCAAATATATAATGTTATTTCCTTATCCTCATTATTCTTCAGATTATACATCAAACTGTATAGTTACAATTGTTATTCTGAAGGAACACATAATTTATCCGGAAAACCAGTTCTATATTTCATGAAAGAAAACAATGAAGTGTTAGTGATGGATTAGGCACTTTTAAACAACTCCATTGTCGGAATAATGAAATTCCCCTTTATGCTTCTGGCGAGAAGACTAATAATTTCATGCATGTTAACATGGAATTTCAGGGAACGAAACCTGATTCTGCAGTGTTGACACAAAAAGGACAAAATATGTCACAGAAATCTGGAACGAGTGATATCATACCTAAAGACACGTCTAAAAGATATGTTTTCGGTATGGCACTAAACTGTTTTCAATTTTATATCAGATTTACATAACAAAATAATTTATGTTTCCTTTATTGTATTATTCATTATGTAAATGTGATTTTTGTGAAAATGTCTTATATTTACAGATATATTGCAATGATAAAGGTGGTTCCTTGGTAACAGTGAGAAATAAAGCTGAGGGCAGTTTCTTGGCAAGAATGGCCGGAAGTAGGAAAGCATGTATGTAAACTTGATTGAGGCAATCCTTTTAATTTCATTTCTTTTTCTTTTATTCATTTATTTATTATTTAATATTTTTTTATTATTTTTTGTCAATGAATATCAAGATTTGCTGGAATTTTTTTTCTACTTTTATTTTACTTATTTATTTTTGTATTTGTTTTATTTTATTGCAGATAATTTTGTGCTTTTTGCTTTATCTAAAAATACTTTTTGACACAAAAGCTAAATATTAATACAGTAACTGTGGAGATAGCAAATTTAGGTGTTTTATGAAAAGCTAAAGAACAATATGATTTATATATTTGTTATGTAATCATAAAGGTGGTATATCATCCATTCCTTACAAAGTTATAATGTATTAACATATACTTAGTTAAATATGATTAAAATTTTACCCTTATGTAAAACGACATTATTTTAACGAAAATTGACGAAGCGGGTTGATATGACATTGTTATCAACTGCTTCAGGTAATTATCCCATGCCTTTCCGTCACTACTTGGAATCTTTATCACACGCAATTTTGTGTATTTCCGTCAAATTTATTTAAACATTGCACGCGATATCGTCAAATCAAATAAAGTAAAATAATAAATTTTAGGAGTATGAATATATTTTTCAGCTGAAAATTTCATTTACAGTTGAAGTATATGATAAAAATATTATTACATGTCATTTTTCATATCACATCCTTCATTGGCCATCAGTCATAATATCATCCCTCGAGGCAGACGGCTCTCGGGCTGATATAAAGACCTTGGGCCGATAAAGGATGTGATATGAAAAATGCCATCTATAAATATGACATGTCTTTTTTCTTAACTTAACAACGGCAAATATATATTATTGACAATATTGTTAAAGTAATGATTCAACATAAAACAACTAGTCACGTCAGCATATATATGTGACTGCATTATTATTGAATGTTGGTTGTTAAACCCCAGTCAGTCGATCAATCATCGATCAGACATTCTATAACCTATGAAAACCACAGTACTGGATATTTGATTTATTTCGTCAAAAATTATCCAATCGTAGTCAACTCTACAAATATAATTGGAAATAATTTCAGACGTGAAGAAGAACTACTGGATATCACCAATGTGTGTAAAAAGGAAGTGGAAAATTGGTTTAATCGGTGGTTTACTTAGCTTACTTAAGTATGCACCATGGTATCGTGGACACGCAGGCAAAAGCGGGTGTGCTCAACTGTATTGTAGAGATCACTGGAAATCTTGGAAAAGCTACAGCTGTGAAAGTAGGGCGTTGTATATTTGTAAGGTAGATATGCTTCTCTAATTTCTTGCAAATTTAACCAACGTCTGACCGATGTGATAAAGATATTTCTCATCTCTATAGAGAGAGAACAACTCACGTGAAGTTTCACGCCAAATCTACACAGCGCCGAGAACCCCCTGGACAAATCTTTCAAAATTACGTATCGTCATTTTCTCTCCTTCCAAGATTGTTGCCATCGAGTGAGTAATCTACCTGTTTTTGTTTGCATTCGTATGCTTATTACACTATAGGAAAACGGGATTGAGAAGGGAGATGTTTGGATACCCTACGGCTGGATTTTGCTGGTGCCAGTACCAAGTCCGACTGTAACGAGTTTATATTGTTGTTTGCGTTTGTGTTTTGTCTTATTTGTCTTTTTCCTGTGTAGTTCCTGGCAGATTGTTGCATGTAATTATAGGTTTCAGCCATTGTAGATATTTACTATATGATCTAATAACTGAATACCAAAATGTTTGTAAATTTAGTGTCTACAAAATCCATTTCGATAACTTATGTCTCTTCATTGCAAATCAAATAAAAATGTTTGCACCATAAACTGAAAGATAAATAAAAGCTTAAAGAGAAGCAATAACCGACAGGATCTTAAAAAATGACTACGTCAGCTAAGGATAGCGCTGTACACGAGGGAGAGACACAATTTGTATAGATTTAGAAACTCGAAACTTTCAAATACAGTTGGTGTTCGGACCAGCACCAAAGTAGTAACTATTTGGTTCGTGAATACCTTTCGGTAATGACAGCCCTCAAGGAGATGCATCAGTACAGTGGAAGTAAATAACAAAATACTTAAGTTTTGTAAGTTTAGTTTCTGTAAATGGTCATTTCGAAACTTACGTCAGTTCAGTTCAGATCCAATCAGAACATTTAAGAATACCATAAAAATGACAGATGTATGAAAGCTGAACCAAGATGTTCTGAAATGAAAGACTAAGTCAGAACCAGAGGCTCCCAGGAGCCTGTATCGCTCATCTGGCTTCAATAACCACAACCCTCTAACATTGTACGTTATACAGTTGATCTTCAGTCTCTCAAACTTTGGTAGCTCGAACGACACATCTTGAACTGTATTTAAAGTCTGATAATGTCTTACTATATTTCTTGTTGGGCTTTTTTGACAAAAAAGTTCTTGCTAAGGACCACTTTCAACACCAGTTTTGAAGTCGAGACATCGTTTTGTAAATGGATGTCAATGAACAATTTTCAGCATCGGTTTTGAAGTCGCAACATCAATTTCTATTTGGAAACCAAATTCTATTGAAATCGGACAATGTTGAATTTTCCCGCCTTTTTTGGCAGCCATTTTGAAAATTGCCTTCAGCGAACAATTTTCAAGATCTGTTTTGAAGTTGCTACATCAACACCTATTTAGAGACCAAATTTCATTGAAATCGGACAATGTTGAATATTCCCGCCTTTTTGGTGGCCATTTTGAAAACGGTGGTCTACGAACAATTTTCAACACCGGTTTTGAAGTCGCAACATCAATATCTATTCGGAGACCAAATTTCATTGAAATCGGACAATGTTGAATTTTCCCGCCTTTTTTGCAGCCATTTGAAATGGCAGTTAACAAACAATTTTCAACACCGGTTTTGAAGTAGTGACATCAATTCCCACTTGGATACCAAATTTCATTGAAATCGGACATGTTGAATTTTCCCGCTTTATTGGCGGCCATTTTGAAAATGGCGGTCAACGAATATTTTTTAACATCAGTTTTGAAGCTGCGACATCAATACCTTTTTGGAAATCAGACAATGTTGAATTTTCCCGCCTTTTTGGCGGCCATTTTGAAAATGGCGGTCAACGATCAATTTTCAACATCGGTTTTGAAGTCTATTTGGAAAACAAATTTCATTGAAATCGGACAATGTTGAATTTTCCCGCCTTTTTTTTGGCGGCTATTTTGAAAACGGTGGTCAACGAACAATTTTCAACACCAGTTTTGAAATGGCAAACATTTTATCAATTTATTGAACCTTCACCTACCTATAAATTGGAAATAAAAGACGAAAAATATGAAAAATTTGAAAATTCTGTGAAAAAAGGGCAATAACTCCTACAAGGGTTTTGGATTTTCTTCAAAATTTCAGGGTGAGTATATCTAGATATGCTGAACATTTCTGCAATCTACACTTGACCTCTATCTGTTACACTTTTTGAAATAAGAAATGCACAACTTTTGAAAATTTTACGGAAAAAGGGCTATAACACCGAGGTGGGTTTCAGATTTTCTTTAAAATTGCACAGTAGGTAGATCTCATCATGCTGATCATTTTAACTCTCCGTCAGATTTTTGATATCTTTACTGGACTATTGGTTTGTAAATACCATCCGAACGACCTAAACTATCAAGATCTACTCCACCAAGAACATCCCAAGCGATAACAAAAATGAGTATGTATGCACCAAATGCTTTTTTTTTTGAAAATGCAGGCCGGCCGAGAGTTTAAAAACATTTGAACGATCTAAGTCCATGACTACTCAATATCATACACTAAAATGTACCAAGCATATACATGAAGCTTGGTGCTGTATAAAATCAAACTGCATATTGAGTCAGTTATGAAGTTTTTTTTTCAAAATACTTGGGGCTATAATTTTACCATGGTAACATTATATTTGTTACAGAGGCCTGCTGATAACAGAGATCGACCTGCTCTTGTAATAGATCCAGCATTCCCAGGAGATTCTTCAAGTGAAAGCAGCAGTTCAGAGAGTGGAAGCTCAAGCAGTGGAAAAAGGAAAGGAAAATATGGCGGAAGTAGTTCAAGCAGCAGCCAATCGGGAAAGAAAAATAAGAAGAACGGAAGTAGTAGCAGTGGATCTAGCAGTAGTGGACAGAAACGGAAGTCAAAATATGGCGGCGGAGGTAGTAGCAGTAGTTCTAGCAGTGGTGAAAAGAAACGAAAAACAAAGTATGGAGGGGGCGGTAGCAGTAGCAGCTCCAGCAGTGGGGAGAAGAAAACGAAAAAGGGGGGAGGTAGTAGTAGTAGTTCAAGTGGAAGCAAGGAGAAAGGAAAGTCAAAGAATAGTGGTGGTGGTAGTTCTGGAGGTAACAGTGGTGCCAAAAACACAAAAGTCAAGGTGTACTAACAGAAACTAATATATCAGCAGCGGTAGAAATGAATTTGAAGATATTTCACGAATATCAAAAATTAAATGTTAAAATTCTATAGTTGCTTTGTCTTTACTCTAAATTCTCATAACAATATGTTCTAAAATATACATTTTTTCTAACCTCATTAAGGAGTATAATGGACGACCCCTCCTACTTTATGAAAAAAACAATGGAAAAACCATTTTTGTTGTTCTGTTTTCCGGAATTCATCATTAGATTATTTTTGTATGCATTTTGTTAGTTTTTTTTTGTTGGTTACATAAAATTATCAAAATGATGGCATCAGAGAAAATTGGTTGTACCACTTTATCAAGCATTAACTTACTAAAACTCCGGCTTCCTCCACTACTTAAATTGAACGTCACGATATAGCTGAAATACTACAGAAAGTGCCATTAAACCCTATATCAGTACAGAGAAAAAACAGTATAAAGCAACAAAATACCAATATTGGAAATAACTTGAATTCTCTAGATAGTCAATTCAACAATTAATGTTGCCTCGACAAGTTGAACTTGAATTCAAATGAATTAAACATTTGGAGCACATAGATCAAATATATGCAAGCTGTTAGTAATGCCAATAGCTTTGGATAGAGCTATGAACGAGGTAAATAATACATAGTTTGACTTATTTTTCCAATTAGGCTGCTGTAATTTTCACATGATAGTTTTTTTGAACCACCACTTTTATCAACCGTTTCAGTTAACCAGTAGTAACCCATCATTTCTTTTGAATGACCTGTACCAGGTCATGACCATTGCGGTCGCCAGTTTTTCCGTCGCTCACCTGTTTTGTCTTTTGATTTCGTTAAATTTGGCTCTTGACAATTCTGTTCGGTAAATTTTATTATTATCCCCAATTGGATTGGCGAAAGATCGAGAAATATGCCAATTTTCTTTGCCGTGTCAAGTTAGCTATATGTGCTCAAATAGCAGTAATTCAAAAAGTTTATTGGTTTTCTTATAAAATTATCTTGCCATTGACCATGTATAGTTAGCTTGGTAGTGAGCGATAATTGACAAATGTTTCTTATTGGTCTAAACATGGTGGGTAATAACGCCATAAACTTTGATGAAATGACTATCTATATCAACAGGTGTAGTACCAATCCAAGCGAGCTTAAATTGGCATAAGTTATACCTAAAACAATAAAAAAAGAGGGAATTCTTTGTATTAGTTCCAAAATTCTCGAAAGCCTTTTGTACATTCAGCTATATATACATATATCTATACATATATCTTATTATTAATGTTTGCTGTAATCGATTCGATATGAAAAAGAAAGGAAATGGGGTAAATCTTTTCATACCTGAAAAACTATTACATCAGGGTTTTCGTTATCATAAACTAGTTAAAACAGTATACAGCAACCTTCACTAAATTTTATCATCGATATAGTTCATAAATACAATGCAATATGTAAACATCAAATCAAGGCTGGTATTTCACATCCCTTAATTTTACGGTAATGTTTTACATAAGAGTAAAAAATACTTAAACTCGCCTAACAAACTTATAAAATCTTCAAATCGTCTAATTAATAAGGGTTATAATTACGATATTGTCGTCAAGTCATTGCCTTCTTTGGTATTAACATTGATTTTTTGATAGGGTCTCTGTATTTTAACTAAACACATTCTAAATTTCTAAAATCTGTATTGCATGGACACGGATTATGTATATGCATGAAATCATTCTGCTAAACTCCTCACAGGAAGGGATCTTGGTGGAAGCTGTATACTGAGGGTACATAACTTACTTTGTCAGTTGGTAATGGGTCTGGAGCTGGCATGTCAGTTAAGTGCTAATAGTATCTTGTGATTTCATGTTTATGTCCGTATATTAAGTTCTTTCAGTTTTATTTTTCACAGTTGAGTTAGTCCTGTTGCCAACTGAATTTTACTGTTGTTACGATTGTTTTTTTATTTATCACATTGGCTATAGGGGGAAGNTTTGGGCCCAATAAAACTAGTTTAACCCCGCCGCTGCAGGTTTGCGCCTGTTCTAAGTCAGGAAATTTATTAAGCCTTTGTGTGTCTTGTCTTTATTTCTAGTTAGTTTACTTTATGTCTATAGGCGTCTAGGATGATGTTTATTTCGCTGAACTTGATTACTCTTTATTCAGGGGCCGACTCAGACCTGCCATTGGGTGTGGGGTTTTCTCACCGTTCATTGAAGATCTCATGGTGGCTTTGAGTTGTTATTACATTACTCCCCTTTGGATCGTTGTCTCTTTGATACATTCCCCGTTTCCCTTCTTTTTTCTAAATGTCAACAAGACGATATCCCATCTCCAGGTTAAAAAGACCAAAAAAAAAAACAAAGCATCTAGGGGTCCAGTCCGGTTTTAGACCTCCGTACTCAATCTTGTCTCATACATCTATTTGGCCATAGAAATCACAAACATCAAAAGTATTATCTACTTGAATGGTCATGACAGATCTTCAAAAGGTCTTCGACAATCTTGACCATCATATTTTGTGCAAATAAATAGAGGTAATGAGGTTAAAAAACAAAATACTGAAGTTACTGTAAATTTATGTTCTGCATATGCACATATCGACAAATTATGTCTCATCAGGGCAGATAAAACCAAAAATTCGGAAGTCAATTAACCGAAAATCATGTTAAGCTGATAGAGAACAAATAACCAAAAGGGTCAAAATAGAAAAGCCAAAATTCAGCTAAGGACAAAACTATTTACGAGGGAGATACTCCTTAGTTTTAAACAAAATTTTGCAAAATTTAGATATTGCAAGTTTCATTACAATCGGTTTTCGGGTCAGCACCGAAGTACTGACTACTGGGTTGGTGAATACCCTCGGGGACTAACAGTCCATCAGCAGAGGCATCGGCCCAGTGGTAATAAATAACAAAATACCGAAGTTATTGTAAATTTATGTTAAGTGATACCAAATGACTCGATTCTTATTTAAATTAGCATTAATTACTTGTAAATGGAGCTGGTCAGAAATGTTCAATATTACTTGTTGTGATCTCTAAGGAAGCATTTTAGATAACTCTGCTTTTCCTGTGCTATGTAAATGGTATGTCTATAAGTATACAGAATCAGAATTTATTTCATTGTCAATGAAGACGCCCATTTAAGAGCTCAATAATTACAAATAAATTTAATACAATGATTTTTAATAATTACAATGTTTCGTATTTAAAACATACAAAAAATAAAAGATGATTTTTTTCCACAAGTCTTTGGAAGTCAAGAGCAGCGACCTAAGATCACTGTGACAACAATACATATAAAGTAAATTAGTGTTTGCAAACTAAAAATATATCCTTAGGTTAAGGTTCAATTAAGTATTCAATAAAAGGCTAGTTTTACTTATGCAAAAGGGAGGAGACACTCTCATTTACGACTGGATTTGAAAATCAAGAAGCAAGTAGGTGCTTCTCTACAAATCATGACAAAGATGAAATCCTTTCCAATCGCAGGTCATTCATGTCCTCCCTGAATAAACATACGAAAATAACAATCAAGACCTGCAATATCTATATTGGGTACCAAAATTACGCAAAATCAATATGAGGAGAAATACATCGCATCATCTTCATCTGGCTAATCTACTGAATTTTCAGTTGAATTAAGATTTTGTCTGCAGTCAAAGACAGGCATCAAGCATACTGTGAAACTATCGATGCTGGAGGTGACATAAATCACACGTGGATACTTAAAGATTCGAATGATTAATTGGAAAAATCTTAAATCCCGTTCATTTTCTCAAATACATTCTCTCAAAACATTTAATTTTACCACATTGTAAACCACACTTTCTCGTTATAAGCTAAAATACCGAATCAAAAGTATCATTCAAAAAGCCTTTGCCGATTAAAGAAAACTGTTGTTTTAGGTTATAAATCCACATTTTTTTCAAAAACCAATTTAAGCAATTTAAAAGGAACAGTATGCAACGATGAAAAACAGGCGAACAAAATGCTTGATTTTCTAACTGATAATATATTTGTCACATTTGTAGGAGCTATATATCACGAGCAAGTTGGCATACAAATGGGCACTAATTGTGCACCTCTACTTGCATACTAGTTTTTTATATTCTGATGAGACTGAATTATATTCAGAGACTCGTAAAAGATAATAAAATAAAGATGTTAGATCCTTCAGTCTTACTTATAGATTATTGATGATGCTGGATGGATCTCATTTATATATCCACCAGAACTCGAGATACAGGAAACAAAAGAAACCACCAGATCTACATCATTTTGAACTAACATCTCGAATTTGACAAAAAAGGTCTCCCAGCACTAAAATGTACGACAAAATCACGATTTTAATTTCAAAATTATCAATTTCCCTAAGATGGACAGTAATATTCCAGCTTGTCCTGCCTACGGAGTGTATGTTTCACAGCTGGCTCGAGAGCAAGCACAAATTATACAGACTTTCTCATCAGTCATAGTTATTTTCGTGACCCGCCTTATTAATGTAGGCTTAAAAAAATTCCGTATCACACAATCATTTAAAAAGTTCTTAAATAGTTATCAGTCCATTTGAAGTTAAAGTCTGAATTTTGATTCAAGATTCTTTCTTTACTTTATACTGGAACAACAGCATAAGAATACCGAAGGAACAAAGGAGTGAAATTTACAAAAATCGAAGTCCAAAGACGCAGCCAAAACGAGAACACAGAAAACAATGACGTTAGACACAAAAATAATGACGTTAAAGAGATACAAAGCACAGAAACAGAAATTACAACATTAAAAACAAAGGCTTACAGTGTGAACTCCAGTGAAACTGAGAGTGACATCAGGTGCTCCGGAAGGGTAAGCATGTCCTGCTCTGTTAACAGCACCCGTCACACTGTGAGTGATTCAATCCTGGAAAATGTCGGTAGTCTAATCCGGGAAGACATGAATCTAGCTGAAAATGTCCACTTTCATTTGGGATACTGACACGTCATATCTTTCAATGATGTTATGGTGACGGCCCTAGAATTTCTTGATGGATGAAATTAACATAGGTTGAACAAATCCCTGACTAAGCAGCTTTTGGGACAGTGTTTATGCTCTGTTCAAAATATCACTGTACAAACTACACGCTCGACAGTAACGAATCAACTGTGAAATGTACACTCCATGGTATATTGCTGATAAGAAAGGTAAAGTTCACAATTGGGAAATTAAAATCATCACGCTTGTCATATAGCTTAGATTTCAAACGTCCATCTTCGTCAATATACAATAAAAGATCTAGGTACGAAGCTGAAGTAGGTGTTTCAGATGTTTCTTTGATTTCAAGCTCATTTGGATAGATCTGATGTAAATACTCCTTAAATTTAGGATTATTAAGAGAAAGTACATCACTGTACTTGGAATGATCATTTCTGTAAACTGTAGACGACCCTTCAATGGTATTGTCAAAATTGGGATAAAGAGTGCTAATTCTGACCCCTTTAAAAGTAGTGGGCTTCATAGCGCGTATTGCGCTCGGATGGTGTCCTTAGTTCTGGATTTTGCCCCTTTCGATATTTTTGGAATAAGTACTTCTTTGTTACCATATTTGGATTATGACTTTCCATATTTATTTAATTCTAAATGCTGCTGATGACAGGTTACTCCTTGAAACACGTATACAGCATTACAAAATTTACTGTTTATTTTGCAACTAAGGTATTTTGGTATTTTGAAACCTCGAGTCGATTCCACTGCTGTCGGACCAGAGGTCTCGAGGGTATTCACCAGCCCAGAAGTTAGACTTTTCTGACAATAAAATTGTGCCTAGCGTTTTATAGACATTTACTGTTATGAACAGAACGAAGATATAAGTACATTGTCATAGGCAAAGAACAAGCATACTTTTTGAAATACGACTCAGAATCACAGAAAAAAGACACACAGGAAGAAGTGATAAAAATGTTAGAGTTTTCGATCGACAATATATTTGTCCAGTTTGGAGGACTTGTTTTTCAACAGACCATCGGAATTCCAATAGGCACAAACTGTGCACCTTTTTTAGCCGATATGTTTCTCCACTCTTATGAGGCTGAATTCATTGAAGGGCTTCTTCAAAATAAAGACAAAAACTGGCCCAGTCCTTTAATTTTAGCTTCCGTTATATAGTTGATATTTTATCATTAAACAAACCTCGCTTTTGGTGATTTTCTTCATCTTATTTATCCAAAAGAGCTTGAAATTATGGATACTACAGATACTTCCACATCGGCATCGTTCCTTGACCTTCATCTTGAAATTGACAGCAGAGGTACATTACAAACTAGGCTGTATGACAAACGCGATGACTTCACTTTTCCAATAGTCAACTTCCCTTTTCTTTGTAGCAACATTCCAAAAGCACCAGCATATGGAGTTAACATGTCACTACTACCCAAGGGCTTGTGGTCGTTACAGTGACTTCCTTGATAGAGCTCAGTTCCTTACAAATAGACTACTTGAGCAAGGGTACGTTACAATAACTTAAAGTAATCATTACAGAAGTTTTACGGTCGACATCACGATCTTGTGGATCGCTATGGGATATCTGTTTCCCAGATGACAACAGATCTTTCCCTCTACAACTAAAGTTTGTTTTTCCTCTATCTGATTCGACTTTTCTACCGGAGTTGACATGTTCAACACGGCGGGTGTCTTATAAGAAGCAAGGGATGCTTACTCTTTCGGTTCATCTGATCTCACCCATGGTTTTTTATTGGGTCCGTGTTGTTCATCTTTATGTGTGTCTTCATTTTTCTATTTTGTCTCGTACTCAAGTGGTGTCCTTGTTTATTAGTGTGTCTGATTTTGCCATTGCCCATGGATTGGTCGTTCTTTTGATTGACGGATCGGTTCTCACTTACTCTACTCTTCAACAAAATTCTGATTCCCTTTAAAAGTACTGAGGCTTTATTCCGTGTATTGCACTCGGAGGATGTCCTTAGCATTGGATTTTGTATGCTATCTCAATATTTTTTGGGAAATAACACTTCTCTCTTACAAGTTTTGGATTATTGCTTTCCATATCTATTTGATTCTTAACATTACTTCTTCAAACACGTGTACAACATTTCAAAATTTACTGTTTATTTTGCAACTTACGTATTTTGGTATTTTGAAACAACTTGGTCAATGTCATTGCACGTGGACCAGAGGTCCCCGAGGGTATTCACCAGCCCAGTAGTCAGACTTGTCTGACAAGAATTTTTTTTAACTATATACATATTTCGTTTAAAAAGTTATCTAATTCAAAAAAGAAAGAAAACTGTACCTTATGTTTGGTATTCAAAAACTGTCTTTCAGTACTAATAATGACAGTAAACGTATGATTTTTACACAAAGCCTTCTCAGAACCATGAAGTGATACTGAATATACGGAAAAAGGTGAAAACTTAAACAATAATTTTGACTAAAATTTTTGGTTGTCTATTCCACTACTAAATACAGTGATAAAACTGGTCCTTAAATGGGGAATGATTTATCTAAGGTAGTTAACACTTTCTGTTAGTCTCTGATAGACCGTATCACTTAATTATCCAAAAAACAGAAAACGTTTATTCAGTGGTGTTTCTTAAGGTAAATAAGGGAGTTACTCCCATACAACTCAAGTGATCTATATTTGTAAGCTGTTACAAAAATTTCCTTTCTCGGTTAGTGACTTTGTATAAATTGCTGACCCAGAAGGCAAAAATAGGGAGCCTTTAGATTTATCAAATTGGGTACTCTCTATGCTTGATTGGCCACGAATCTGTTTGCTAATTAATTAAAAGGCGTCGTGTTATAATGTAGGTAGATAGGGAAGCAGTTAACACTGCACTTTCTATTAAATCTAATAAAGACCGTATAAATGAATAATCAATAAAGTATTTAAAACCAGAAAAAATATTATTAAGTTTCGTCCCAAACGTAAACAAGCAACATTCGAAGGTACTCCTAGACAAGCCAACTCAAACTATATATATATTTACAAAATGTTAAAAAAATCTAACTTCTGGGGTAAATCCCATTGTAGACATAAACAATGAAAAGATATCAAGTAAATGGTCACGAGACAAAGTTTCTACAAATACATTTTAAACCCAAACAAAGGAACAATGTCTTTATCGTTGAAGTCAACTATTTTACTATGAATTCAATTTCTGCATATGCGCATTTCAACAACTTATGTCTCTTCAGTGCAGATAAAATCTAAGTGTTTGGAAGACCATAAACTCAAAGATATTTAAAAACTGATAGAGAGCAAATAACCAATATGATCTAAATGCAAACCCAAAATCAGCTAATCATGAGGGCTTCAACAATGAGTTCTGTTCATACATCATAGTAAGTTCAGCAATGTCCCTAGCACCGGCTGGTTTGAGTGGAATCCATTGCTAAATGTCGATCAACGCTGCATCTGTGTCTTCTATTGCCTCATGGATGTTTGATCGTCAACAAATACTAGTATAAAATCAAATGACAAAGTGCTCTTACAATTGATTTGGTTTGATCCCGACAAAGACTAATAGACATTATTAATTAAAGGGTAAAAATAAGGGACGTTAAAATTTGTCCAAGACCAAAACACTTCTGGGTGACTCTCTTAGCTTGATAGGCTATGCGTCTGTTGCTTGTCAATGAAAATGCATTTTATTTTGATATAAGAGACCACTTCAACAAAAAAGTATCGAAATATGTAATTTCAGATTCATTTAAATCGTTTTGGAAATAGGCGCACAAAACAGATGGGCAAAATCAAACAAAAGAGATAGGCAAAATCAAACAAAAGAGATGGGCAAAAACATTTAAAATGCCCTTTCAATAAACAGCAGTTGGTTTTTAAGTAGAGGCACGTTTGCTTAAAATTTTGAAGGCCCATTTATACGATCAACAACAATTCAACATATCATCCTTCACGATGGGCATAGGGAAACAGAGATCGGGATTTGCAGACACCTTAAAAACAGAACTTTTTTACTACAGAGGTATAAAAAGCAAACACAGATTGTTGGAAAGAAATCACAAATGATAAGTTGATTCTAATTAGATATAGATATGAAAGACGGTTAGATGAATTACAGTAGCTTCGGTATTTTGTTATCTGGTCAGTATAATTCCAAAATCATATTGCTTTCTCTCAATACCAGTTGGTAGAGACATTTGAAGTCTTCAACAGAACTGTGCAATTATTGAATTAACAATTTATTTTGTTGTTCATAAAAAGGATAGAGATCATAGATAAAGGCCGCTTTTTTAATTTTCGAAAAATCAGTTTGTTGATTTCAAATGTACGCCTCGAACTACAAAGATTGATCGTGAAATTAAAAAACAACTTGGTTTTGTCATAAATATTTAAAAAAACAATCAACACGGCGTATTGCGTTTATCTCGATCGGATTAGTTATATACATTCAAATTCAAAGTTTTTGTTACATGCCTACATCAATATTGTAAGAAAACCAGTCCATTCGCAAAGTGCGTCTGTAATTAGACTTGTTTTTTATGCATTCAATGCAAATTTACCCCATCTTGGCATTACAGAAATTTAGAACGACATAAAATAAAAACTCTGAAAGAAAGATAATCAAAACCTGCAAATGTGTATTTCAAATTCAAGCAAACCTGAAACTATTTAAATGCTACACAAGTCAACGTTAAACCAACCAGGCCATCCCAGTCCTGTTTTTCGAAACAACGGCAGTAGAATACCGAAGGAACAAAGGAGTGAAATTTATAAAAATCGAAGTCCAAAGACACGGCCAAAACGAGAACACAGAAAATAATGACGTTAGACACAAAAAACAACGAAGTGTTGGAACCGATGCTTCATTACAAGGTCGGAGCGCTTGTTTATATGATAAGACATCTGTTGGTTCTTGGACTTCGAAGATATCACTAGTATGTGAATCATTTAGAGCCCTTTGTATTGATATTCAAACAAATGCCGTAAATCCCCACAGCAGTATCAATAACAAACAGCATGGTAGCTATGGCCCCAAAAAAGCATTTCTTGCATCAACTAGTAAAATCTGGTTTTAGTTGAAAAAATCAAATATCTGCGTAACATATCCATGAGATACTAATAAACAAGCAGGTATTTATCCGAAAGTAATGAATTGAATTACAAGAACACATTTTGATAAGAATTTATCATCATTACAGAATAAAATGATATGGAGTAAATGCACATGAGACAATGAGACAGAGTCTCTACAAATACATGGCAAAAACAAGCAAAGGAACAACACTTTTATTGTTGTTCTTCATCTTGAAGTCACCCTGAGACCTTCACCAATGAGCTTTGCTCATACCTCATAGTTCAAGACGGCCCCTGTTTGAGCAGAATTCATTGATCTGCTTGACACAAGTAGAAAGATTTTTGTCATGGCAATATAATGCAGATGGGGTTTTAAAGGGTAGCTAAATGTTGGTCTTCAAGATCTATTGTCCAACCTTCAGCAACCACTTGGACTCCATTATATCGGAACGATTTTATTTTCCTTACCTGTGTCGTTCTTGAAAAAACTACGAGACTATAGTCTAAATCAGAGTGGAGTTAATCCACTGACTTCACAATATAGACTCTGCAGTATTAGCTGTGATGTAGCACAATTTAGACTGTTTAA
>MJUU01011626.1:75570-90283 GCA_002080025.1 Modiolus philippinarum
AAACATTCCATGCCATTGTTCTTAAGTGCAAATAACACTTTGTACATTAAACTACTCAGTTTCTCATCATTATTAACAAGCTTACACCAAAACATAAACATTCTTAATTTTATTCTAATTTGTAAAGGATATCTTCCCAGTTCCCCATAAACCATAAAATTCGGTGTAGAAGATCTAACCCTCATTTTTCTCTTACAAAAGTTTAAATGTACTCGTTCAATCTCAAGTGTGTTCTCGTAGCCCCATATTTCTGACCAGGTTCGACAATAGCATCAAAAAGTTTCAACTGAATGTCAGCGGGTATGTTCTGATTTCGTATGTATTTGTAAATACTAAATAAAGATTTTTGTGCTTGAGAAATAAGTTTCGTTTTAGCTTCGTTAAAATTCCCATTGTATTTGAATTGGAGTCCAAAATACGAAAAGTTGTCAACAATTTCGAAAATAGTATTCTGAAGTTTGAATTCAAACTGAATATTAGATTTTCGCTTACAAAATATCATTAACTTTGTTTTGTTGACATTTACTTGAAGTTTCCATTCGTTACAACATATTTGAAATAAATCTAGAGCGTTCTGCATTCCTTCTTTTGTTTCCGCTAAAAGTATTGTGTCATCCGCGTATAAGATAACAAAAAATTTTAAAAGAATATCTTATTCTTGTTCACATAAGTTGTTTACGAATTCAAGATGGGAACAATTGGATTCATCTAAACAATATTCCAAATCGTTCAAAAAGATCGAAAACAGAAATGGCGATAGATTTTCCCCCTGTCTAACACCTGTCATACAGGGGAAGAAATCTGACTGTTTACTGTTATATTGCACACAGGATTTTATATTGTCATACATGTTAAATACGACAGTAAATATTTTCCCTTTGATTTCACTCTTTTGAACTTTTTTCCACAGTCCAGTACGCCATACGGTATCGAATGCCTTACGGAAGTCGATAAACACACAGAAAAGTTTCTTGTTGAATGCCTGATAAATTGAAATCAATGAATTAAGTACAAATCGAGTGATCTCTGCGAAAACCAGCTTGATTATTCGATAACAAGGATATTTCATTTGCAAAAAAACGCCAACCCTGTATTTAATATAGAAGTAAATAACTTCCCCATACAACTAATTAACGTTATTGCTCTGAAATTATCCGGATCCGTTTTGTCTCCTTTATTTTTATAAAGTGGTTTTATAATACCGATTGTCCAATTCTCAGGTATTATACCAGTGTCTAAAATGAGATTGAACAGCTTCCGCAAAATATTAATAACAATCGGAGGCGAGTTTTTAAAATATTCGTTCAAAATATTATCTAATCCCGACGATTTGTTAAATGGCATCTAAAATTTCCTTCTCCGTAATTTCGCTCACCATTATCCTCGGTAACATCTGCGACGTTTAAATCACGAAAAAAATTCGAAGAAAGTATCGATTGGAATTTCCGGATTTTTAGTCTTGGTTCCCGAAAATTTTTTCAATGTTCTCTAAAAAGCTTTCGGATCGCTTTTGGATTGCGTACGCAACTCGCCGATCAGTTTTTCTTGATACAAGCGAAAACTTTTATTAAGTTCTTGCTTGTACTCTTTTGCCTTCTTATTCGAGTTATTTTTATTTTCAGTCGTCATAAAATTATTATATTTTTTCCTACTCTCGTGAAATGCTTCACGCTTAGATTTACACGCACCGTTAAACCACGGTTTATTGTTATTTCGGGTAAGCATCTGTTTTTTACGAGTGCCAAACACAGAAGTTGCACTCGAGTTCAAAAAATCACATAATACATTTACATAGGAATTTACCTGTTCAACAGTAACATTACCGGTAAGATTATCTAAATAAATAAGTAAATTGGACAATGTGTTATTAGTATCGTCTGTTAAAACTCTCGTAAATTCAGTAGCCTTTTCATTTTTTCCATCTGACCTTTAGATTTATATTATCATCTGAAACTTCACTATACTGTGTTATTTTTTCGGACGAAACAAATTTGGCATGTAATCTATTGTGTACATCTGAAAACATAGGGTTCAAATGAATAACCTCAAATTCATTAACAATATCGAACATTGTGTGACAATAATAAATAATCAATTAAACTTGTATTCTTGCATGTTGTACAACCAATACCTTTATCTTTACCGATTCGACCATTGGCTATAAAAATATTTGATCTTTTACAGAAATCTAAAAGTTTTGTTCCAAATTTGTTAACTCTACCAGTATCTTGAATCGATCTGTCAAGGGGTATATTTTTGTTTTCCAAAAAAAAAATCTTCTGTATTTTCATCATTAATATCTAGAAGTTCCTCATCGGGAATTATAAAATCTGATACAGTGGAAGTTCGTGCATTCATATCGCCAATAACTGAAATATATTCAATATAATTTGAAAACTTAATCAATTCATCTTCCACTTCAATAAAACAATCATCCATTGAATATTTAGAAAATTCTGGGGGATGTACGTGCAGCCTAATAATATTTTTTTTTATCTAAATCGGATACATTTCTGGAAATTTCAATCCACTCTGAGTCAGAGTCAATAAATTTTAAAAAATCTGTCAAAGTTTTCTTAAAAATTATTACAATACCACCAGATTTGTTACAAAATCGTTTTCTATTTTTACAATAGACATTATAATTATTTGGAACATTTAACTGATCTAAATCATCTGTTTTTGACTCAGTAAAAATCAAAATATCGTATCGTTCTATCAGGGTTCAGTACCACAAACATTCAGATGAGTTACGTTCAGTTAATTAATCAAACAAGTTCGAGTGTCCGATGGGTTGTCCTAGTTCTGTCCACGGCCGTTGTGTATTGGAGGCGGAGGGTCTACATGGGTACGCTGATCATACAATCGTCCATTCACATGTATCTTATCATACACAAGTGTAGCTCGATTTCCTTTTCTTTGAAGTCCTTTCAGTTTTGGATACAGTTTACGACACCGTTCTACAATTTCTTCTGGGTAATGCTGAGAAATATTGAAATTCGGTTTGTCTTGCAACTTTGAAGCAGATTTCCGTACCATTTCATGGTCTCGACAATTCGTAAATCTAGCGATAATGTTGCGAGGTTTGCCGTCTTTTCTAGCACGTAGCCGATGAACGTTCTGAAATTCAATATCAGCAACATTTGGTATATCCAATTCTGTATGTAAAAAATGTTTAAGAACAGTCTCTGTGTTTTCGGAAATCCCACCAAAAACAAGTTGTACTTCATCGAATGTGATTGAAGTTTCAATAAGTTTTCTTTAAACTCAGAGTTTTCATTTTCAAGATCAAACGTTTTCATCTCTAGCGCATTGATTTTATCATGGACTTCATAATGGTGCCGTTCTTGTTTGTCAAGAATCTCATTTTGACGATTCTGGTCGTTTTTCAATTCGTTTATTTCACCTTTCATATCAATCAATTCTTTTTTCAAATATCTCAAATTTCTCACTGATTTTGTCAATTATATCAAGCCTTTTCAGTTGATCATTTAGGACTTTATCAAAATATCAAAATTATCAAATCTATTATTCAGTTTTTCGATATGTAGGGATACTTGGATGCCTGGTTGATCAGCCTGCGGTGGTGGTTGCAGATACATAGGTGGTGGTGATGGTTGTACTGTTTGTACTGTTTGTTGCTGTTATACTGATGGAGGCTTGGCTTGAGGTGTGCTATGGCTGATGGGTGGATTTAAAGTCTGAACAATGTATGGCTGGACCTGAGACTGTGCCGGCACTTGAAGCACCGGAAAAGTCATATTTTTTTGTTGACTCGATGGCGATACATTAAATGTGGCATGAGGACTAATGTATGACTCGTGAGCCTGTTGCAATATTTGGGAGAACGGCTGACTAGTGTTCGCCATGTTTGTTGATTTCTGTGGGGTGTCAAACCTGAAGTTGTGCCTTTTGAATTTTTCCTCTTTTTTCCTGGCATTAATACAAATAAATTCCCCAATTGCACGTTCAAAGTTCATATTAGACCCCAATCACACCAAATTGAAAGTAAAATTCTCAATTATGCGAATTATAAACAAAAACTTATGAGACAAGTTCACTTGTCAACTTGTTCATTCCGCCATTTTTTTTTTCATAATCTGATGCAAAATAAAGATTTAACATATTTCTAAAAATTGCAATTTTGGCCCCTTTGACCCCTTATAGCTCAGAAACAGTAAGAGCTGTGCCAAATATGTTGACGTATTACTGAAAGCCGACAATGAGAGGAATCTAAAGAAAAAAATCCAATTGAAATCCAATGAAAAATAAAGATTTCACGTATTTCTGATAATTGCAATTTTGGCCCCTTAGACCCCTTATAGCTTGGAAACCGTAAGAGCAACGCAAAATCTATTGCCATACTACTGCAAGCTTACTATGAGATGAATCCAAAGAAAAAAACATCAAAATATGATGAAAAATAAAGATTTCACGTATTTCTGATAATTGCAATTTTGGCCCCTTAGAGAGGAATCCAAAGAAAAATAAAAACCATCAAAATATGATGAAAAATAAAGATTTCACATATTTCTGATAATTGCAATTTTGGCCCGTTAGACCCCTTATAGCTTGGAAACTGTAAGGGCTGTGCCAAATATGTTGGCATATTACTGAAAGCCATCTAAAGAAAAAAAATCCCATTGAAATCAGATGAAAAATAAAAATTTTAGTAATCCGCATGTTTGCAATTTAGGTCCCGTTTGGGCCCCTCATAGCTTGGAAAGGATACAAGTTATACAAAATCTGATGGTGCAGGGCTGTATTAATTTGTCATAAGGAATCCATTGCAAAAACTGCACCAAAATCGGACTAAAAATTAAAAAAAAATAAAATTTTTGAAATTCGCCCCTTTTGGGCCCCATTTATCTCGTGAACGGTATATGCTCTTGCATACTACAAATACTACAGATTGGAAATTTTATTAGGAGTACACTGAAGAAATGCAATCAAATTCTGATAAATACTAAACATTCTACAGTCAAATATGTGAAAACACCCAATTTAACCCTTTTTGGCACCTAATTCTAAAACGGGTGGGGCCACGAACTAAATGAAAAAAATCGTTCTCAAGAATGTGCCAAGAAACAACATACTAAAATTTAAAAATAATCCGTCTACTAGAACAAAAGTTATGTTGTCCACAGACACCAAAATACCTAATATAACCCTTTTTGACCCCTTTTTCCATATTTTTTCTTAAACGGGCGGGGCAGGGAACGTGAAATTATAACCCGGGCTTAAGCATGTGCTAACAATTTTGATAACAATCCGTCGACAGCGACATTTTTTTGCGGTCGTATAAAAATCAAATTTTCAATGACACAATTTTTTTTTCATGGCATGAAATATGGTCCGGAAATGGCAAAAAAGGCTGTTGGGCGTCAGAGTAGTATGGTGGCAATGTTGAAGCTACCAGATGGAAAGATCGAAGTCTATTCTATGTTATCACATATTTAATAGTCACAGCTTATACCACTGATAGTTATTTTTCCCCTCCTAACAACATGCACATTACAGTCTGCCCTAATATAACTCATGAACATCAACGGGCAGGTAACTCGATATATATCTCGAGAAAAAGTCTGGAAAGAGGGTTTGAAAATTTCACGTAACAACCAACTACTATAGTACTACGATATATCCAAAAACAAAGAAAATTGAATAGTAATTTTTTTTCTGGGTATGGTGTCCTCATTAACCTTAATTTTATATCTATTTTCAAGAAAATAAAAAGAAGACATATTAAAGTAAATGAGACCTTAAACAAGAGTTGTCAGAAGACAACATAGCTCGCCGGGGATTCCAGTAACTTCAATGCACAATAAATTCGAAAGTAATAAAAAGCTTTCTTCACAAGAAAGTTACATATCAAATTTAAACACCCTATCACTAAACAACTTAATTCTAGAAGCAAAGTTAAAAGTTTTTGAAAAATTGCCCTCAGGACAATGTCAAGGTCAAAATGTCTACAAATATGGTACCTTTAGAAAGCTCTCATCAAAAGAACGTCACATACCAAATATGAACACCCTACCACTAAGCAACTTGTTTCTAGAAGTGAAGTTAAAGTTTTTAAAAAAATTGCCCTCAGGGCAAGGTCAAGGTCAAAATGTCTACAAATATGGTACCTTAAGAAAGCTCTTCTCATAAGGAAGTTACATACCAAATATAAACTCCCTACCACTAACAGCCTACCTTCTAGAGGCAAGGTTAAAGTTTTTTAAAAATTGCCCTAAGGGCAAGGTCAAGGTCAAAATGTCTACAAATATGGTGTCTTTAGAAAGCTCTCCTGATAAGGAAGTTACATACCAAATATGAACTCCCTACCACTAAAAGCCTACCTTCTAGAGGCAAGGTTAAAGTTTTTAAAAAAATGCCCTAAGGGCAAGGTCAAGGTCAAAATGTCTACAAATATGGTACCACTAGAAAGCTCTCATCATAAGCAAGTTACATACCAAATATGAACACCCTACCACTAAAAGCTTACCTTCTAGGGGCAAGGTTAAAGTTTTTTAAAAATTGCCCTAAGGGCAAGGTCAAGGCCAAAATGTCTACAAGTGTGGTATCAAAAGAAAGCTCTCATTACAAGGATGCCACATACCAAATATCAACATCCTAGTTCTTCAGGTCTCCATTCCACAAGCCAGGTTAAAGTTTTGCTGACGCCGACGCCGACGACGCCGACGCCGGGGTGATGACAATAGCTCTCCGGACATTCGTCCCAGCGAGCTAAAAATAAAGAGTGTGTCAGAAAACACAGTAGTTATACATATTATGCATACTTTAAGTAATAATATTGTCCGATAATCAAGGGATCACACAGAAAATGTAAGGATCACACAGAGTTATCGAACTTCCGAATTTGCAAACTTTGACAGTGTTGAAATGTTGTTTGGTTATTGGAACGTCTGTTCCGTGTTACTTTTGCTATATATTTGTACCTGTGATTTTTTTTTTCATTGAACATATTATAGAAACCAGTCATTGTGGATGTAGGGCCAGTAGTGGCGGCAGAGTCGTTACCTTCAGAATCTTCTGAAAGTAGTAGTTCCAACAGCGAAGGCTTAAGCAGTGGAAGTTCCAGCAGTGAAAGTTCTAGCAGTGGAAGTTCTAGCAGCGGGAGTTCTAGCAGTGGAGGGTCAAGCAGTGGAAGCAAGAAATACAAAAAGAAATATTACTACAAGGCGAGGAAATATCACAACAAGGCAAAGAAAGCGAGCTCAGAGAAAAAGAGAAGCAAGTATTATGCCAAGGCAAAGGAAGCAATCAGAAAACACAGAAAGTATAACAAAGATAGCGGAAGTAGCTCGTAGAATGATAATGAATAAATACAATTATATTTAGCACTATTTATATTGTTTTGTTTTTGTTTGGGTGATTTTAGTACATAACGGGAAATATTGAAAACCACTTACATAAAAACGGTTAAAAGAAGTAAACAATTTTTTCCTGTTTGTTGGCAAACTTTTATGTTTGTTGGCAGTCAGCGTTTATTGACTGCTGTGACGGTCCATCAAGAAAAAAAAGGCAAAGATGAAAAAGATGGTAAACCCACTTTGGCATAGCAAATGACAAATGGAATTTTATTTTTCACGCTGATACTAACCTGCTAAACTTGATACATACAACACAGTAATGAGATATGAACTAGAGCTGAACTTAATACAAGTCTGTTAAACGGAAGATATAACAATTTACCTTATTGATGATGCATTTTTGATTCTACAACGTCCTGTAACTGAATCTGCGAACGTTAAAAATAAATTTAAGTCATCAAAAAGAAAATATCATTTTTCTTTGAGGTTGTCAGAATATATCTTCAGTTAAATTAACGAACTAGTCTACAACTAAGGAGTATCTCCCTTGTGCAGAGCTCTGTTCTTAGCTGATTTTGCCTTTAAAATAAATTGACAATAACTTCGGTATTTTGATAGTTATTAGTTACTAAATACCAAGTCAAGGTTATATTCATTGTAGGATCTTCCCAATACGATCATTCCTGTGTAGTTTGAATGTGCTTAAAACTGGTTTGAGATGAGACTATAAAATATGATTATCCAATAGTGTCAAATGTTAAACTACCGGTGTGTTCAGCGATGATGGTCATGTTTTTGTCGGATATGACAGAAATGAGAAATATGGGAAAGGACTTTCCAAACATTATTCCAGATTATGCTTACCCTTCCGGAAACCTGGTGATACATCAGTTTTCTTGGGGGTTCACACTGCTAGTGCTTAAGTTTTTGTTGATTTGTTTTGCCTTCCTCGTACTGTATCAATTCGTGTTGGATGTAAATTGCCGTGATTTTGGATTTATGATTTAGAATACCCCCTTTCCTCGTTGTTGCTTCGGTGTTCGTTTGCCGATATATCCAATAACCTTAAGTTAAAATTTCATCAATGAATTCAAAGCAGATAATCAAATGGATGATTTTTTCCTAAGGGTCCAATGTTTAACTATATTTCATGCTGGCAACTGTTTTTATCGGATAGGAATAAAATGAGCACTATTTTTAAGGCCCTTCTATACATAACTCCTGTAAAGATTGGCTGAATGGATTCAGTGTTTTCAGAGGAGAAGATTAAGGACGGTCGCTCCTCAAGTTTATCATATCAAAGATTTAAAATTAATATTTTTATTTATTAGAATTTTGATCATACATCATTTTAAGCATAAAATATTGATAGGTTAGTGTGGTCCTTTTAGAGATTTAAACACCTGAAATTTTTGCGGGAAACCAAACTTCTCTAGACTTTTCATTCTCTTTGCATTAAGGCAATGAAGTAATATCAAGAATGTCTTCAAATTTTGTGAAAAGTCTTTTGAAGATGTATACAATCATATTTTGAAAAGAAAAGTGGGGTCAGTGTGCAAAATTTTCTGATGCATCATGATGGATAAAATAAGAGAATTCCGAAAGTCAAACCCTGAGGAGTGACCATCCTTAAAGTATGATATTCCCATTGGTATAATGTTGCATCTTTTTTCAGATCGAACTAAAATGAGCAATAATAATAAAGAATCTTCCATGTATCATTTCAATACAGTTAAGTTAAATTTGTTTCAAATAAGATCGATGAAAAGTAGTATTTTCTCATAGGGCCTAATGTCACACTATATTTTCCGAGCTTGCCGTCCTGTTTTTATCCCATTAGCACGCAATGAGCAATCTTTGTACTGGGCCTTCCATACATCATTCAAGTATAGTTTCGTAGAATTTGCTTTAGTGGTTTCAGAAGGTAAGATGAAAAAAAGGTTTTCCATAGGCTCCAATCTAAAACTATGCTTTGAGCCGGTGATCGTGTTTTTATCAAATTGGAGCGAAATGGGCAATCTTTGAAAGAAACGTCTGTACATCATTCGTGTCATTTTTGGTTGAATGTGCTTCGGTGGTATCAGAAAAGAAAATGTTATTTTCAAATATGATTAAATGTTAAACTGTGTTCCAGGCAAGCGGTCATGTTTTTATCGGATCGAAACGTTATGAGCAATTTTTTCAGAACAAAATAAGCAAAGTTTATAAAGGAACTTCCATAGGTTTGATTGAATTTGCTTCAGTTGTTTCAGAGGAGAATATAAAAATGTAATTTTCCCTAAGGGTCCAATGTTTAACCTAAGTTCCGTGCTGGTAGCAATGTTTTTGTTGGGTCATAATAAACTGAGCATTCTTTGTAAAGGACATTCCATATATAATTCCAGTTAAGTTTGGTTAAATTTATTTTAGTGGTATCTGAGAGAGGATGAAAATGTGATTTTTCCCTTAGGTTCCAATGCTAATTAAACCTAAGTTCCGTTTTGGCGGTCATGATTTTTATTGAGTCGGAACGAAATGGGCAATCTTGGTGAAGGACCTTCGAAACATCATTCCTGTCAACTTTGATTGAATTTGCTTCAGTGGTTTCAGAGGAGAAGATGAAAATGTGATTTTCCCATAAGTTTAATGTTTGCTGGTAACTTGGCGATCAGAACGAAATGAACAATCTATGTAAAGGACCTTCCATATATTATTTTTGTAAAGTTTGGTTGAATTTGCTTCAGTGGTTTCTGAGGAGGAGATTAAAATGTGATTTTTTCCCCATGGGGTCTAATGTTAAACCTAAGTTTCGCACTGGCGACCATGCTTTTATCAGATTGGAACGAAATGAGCAATCTTTGAAAAGAAGCTTCAGTACATCATTACTGTAAAGTTTGGAATGATTGCTTTAGATGAAAATGTAAAAAAGTGATAGCAATAGCTCACACTGACCCTATTGATCAGGTGAGCTAAAACAAATGTTTTAATATATTTTGTTACTTAATTGTACACTATTTGAGGATCTATTGTTCTTAATTCACATAATGCATTAGTGCAACTAGCTATTCTGTCATATTTATAATTGTGCATGACCGTAGTTGATGTCTTTAGTTGTTTTTTGTAATATCTTAGCGTATCTATTTGTGTTAACTTCATAGTTCCAATGTTAAATTAATCTACTTCCCCATCAGCTATCTCTATAAGGTAACATAGCAATCACATCTAAAGCACTTATAATGTGAATTCTACAACTAGTGGCAAATTAGACTCAGCTTGTGTCGCTCACCTAACAAAATGCTTCCAAATAACAAAATACCGATGTTACTGTGAATTTAGATTCTGCATATGTGCATTTCGACAACTCATGTCTCATGTCAAAGCCATGGTAAAACAATGACCACATGTTTGTCCATAGGGTTTTTAATTCATTGAATTTGCTTCAAATGTCTCATTTTGTCAGATCCCACCGAAATGAGCAATCTTTTGTGAAGACATTCTTTAAATCATTCTAAAACAGTTTAGTTAAATTTTCTTTAATAATTTCAGAGCATTGGACGAAAATTATGATTTTCTCATAGGATCACATGTTAAACTACACAAATGCATGCTCTGCACTGAAGTACGCCCATGTTTTATCGGATCAGAGACTGGAATGGGCAATTTCTTTGAAGAGCCTGAAACATCCTTCGTATAAAGTTTGGTTTAATATGCTATTGTGGTCTTGAGATGATTATGAAAATGATAATTTTCCCATAGGTCGAATGTTAAACTATGTTCCGTGCTGGCTTCCATTTTTCTTATTGCATAGGAACGAAATTAGTTATATTTGTAAATGACCTTCTATATTTCATGCCTGTAATGTTTGGTTGACATTGCTCTTTAAGTTTAAGAAACATCAGGAGATAATGAAAAAATTTCCCCATAGGTTCAATATTCAACTATGTTTGCGGCCATGTTTTTGTGACGGATCACACCGAAATGAGCAATCTTTGTAAAGGAGTCTCCATATATCATTCCAATACAGTTAATTTTTACTTGAGTCTATAGGTTCGCAGCAAATGACGCAAATGGTGATTTTCCGACAGTGCTTCGCAGCAGATGATGGAAATGAGGATTTTTTCCCGTTGTGTTCAATTTTAAACCATGTTTTGCAATGGTGGTCATATCTTTTATAAGAACAGAACGAAATGAGCAATTTCTGTAAAAAGCCTTCTATGCATCATTTCTATAAAGTCTGGTTGAATTTGGTTCAGTATTTTCAGAGGAGATCATGGGTTCATCCTTCATGTAAGAGATCACGAAATACATGAAATATATTTACAGGAAATTTTGGAATCTCCAAACACTTCCATAAAATTGTGCACAAAATTGCGCAGAATCTTCAAACACTTCCTTAAAAATTACACAGAATCTTCAGACACTCTCTAAAAATTGTGCGCAGAATCTCAAAACTCTCTCTAAAAATTGTGCGCGGAATTGTGCAGAATCTTAAAACACTCCCTTAAAATTGTGTATTATCTCCAAACATTTCTATGAAATTGTGCACAGAATTGCGCAGAATCTACAAACACTTCCTTAGAAATTATGCAGAACTGCCCAAAATCTTGACACTCTCTAAAAATTGTACGCAGAATTGTGCAGAATCCCAAAACTCTCTCTAAAAATTGTGCACAGAATTGCGCAGAATCTTAAAACAACTCCTTAAAATTGTGCGCGGAATTGCGCAAAATCTCCAGACACTTCCATAAAACTGCGCGGAATTGCGCAGAATCTTGAAACACTCCCTGAAAATTGTGTACAAAATTGCGCATAATCTCCAAACAATTCCATAAAGTTGTGCAAAGAATTGCGCAGAATCTTCAAACACTTCCTTAAAAATTACGCAGAATTGCTCAGGATCTTCAGACACTCTCTAAAAATTTTGCACAGAATTGCACAGAATCTCAAAACTCTCTCTAAAAATTGTGCGCAGAATCTTAGAACACTTCCTTAAAATTGTGCGCAGAATTGCGCAGAATCTTGAAACACTCCCTAAAAATTGTGTACAGAATTGCACATAATCTCCAAACACTCACATAAAATTGTGCCCATAACTGCGCAGAATCTTCAGACAGTACTCCGTTAAAATTGTGCGGGCAATTGCACAGAATCTTAAGACACAGTTAAGATTTAGGGTTATATTCAGGGAAAGTGTTTGGAAACAGTTGGGGTTATATCCAGGATAAGGGTTAGGGTTATAATCAGGGAAAGGGCTAACATTATACCATATTAGTGAGGCTTGTTTAGGGGAAGTCCCAATAACCCATATCCCAGTAAGCCTGGACTAATAAACATCCCTTTGAGAATTGAAGATATCCGAATAATTATCAAAATATCCCTTATCCAATGATTAAAAAAATATCCCATATCCCTGTCAGATTTGTCTGAAATATCCCATATCCCATCGTTAAAAATTGTAAATCTCATATCCCAATATAACCTAAACATGCTAAACAAGCTTAATTAGTGGGTCGCAAATTTAGTTATTTCTTTTTAAAAAAAGAATGTAAAGGTTCCGCAGAACCTAGTTTCTTGCCTGCTCATTCCACTGTCATTATAATTTGGCCTTTATCAAGATGTGGTTCAGTAAAATTCCAGATGGTTTTGAGTTATATTCAGGGAAATGGCAAGGGTTACATTCAGGGAAAGGGTTAGGGTTATATTCAGGGAAATGACAGGGGTTATATTCAGGGAAAGGGTTAGGGTTACATTCAGGGAAATGGCAGGGTTATATTCAGGGAAAGGGTTAGGATTATATTCAGGGAAATGGCAAGGGTTATATTCAGGGAAATGGATAGGGTTACATTCAGGGAAATGGCAATGGTTATATTCAGGGAAAGGGTAGGGTTATATTCAGGGAAATGGCAAGGGTTATATTCAGGGAAAGGGTTAGGGTTATATTCAGGGAAAGGGTCAGGATTATATACAGGGAAATGGTTAGTGTTATATTCAGGGAAAGGGTAGGGTTATATTTTGGGAAAGGATTAGGGTTATATTCAGTGAAAGGGTAAGGGTTGTATTCAGGGAAAGGGAAGGGATACATTCAGGAAAATGGCAATGGTTATATTCAGTAAAAGGGCTTAGGGTTATATTCAGGGAAATGGCAATGGTTATATTCAGGGAAAGGGTCAGGGTTAAATTCAGGGAAAGGGTTAGGGTTATATTCAGGGAAATGGTTAGGGTTTAATATTCAGGGAAAGGGTTAGGGTTATATTCAGGGAAAGGGTAGGGTTATATTTGGCGAAAGGGTTAGGGTTATATTTAGGGAAAGGGTCAGGATTATATACAGGGAAATGGTTAGGGTTGTATTCAGGGAAAGGGTAGGGTTATATTCTGGGAAAGGATTAGGGTTATATTCAGTGAAAGGTCCGGGTTGTATTCAGGGAAAAGGTAGGGTTACATTCAGGAAAATGGTTAGGGTTATATTCAGGGAAATGATTAGGGTTATTTAGTGATGTTCAACTTGAAATCGATTAATCGATTCTAATTTTGAATAATCGATAATCGAATTACATAAAGATTTTACAGAAAATTAAATATTTCTCAAGAAATGGTATTTTTTTCTGTCTGATAATATTAGATTGGGTGAAGAATAGTACATACATTCTATATTTGATATTACTGATTATTCGGATTTCGTTTGGTTTTATGCATTTTATATATTTTTTTGAAATTATGGATTTCCTTTGTTTGGGTTCTAGTGCTGCTGATGAGGAATAAATTTCCGAAATGGCCATACAGCTCATTAAAATTAATGCAGTTTGAGTTAACATATGTGTTATGGTCTCATGTTCATTTACTCCATATCCTTTCGTAAAATATGCAGAAAAAAAATTGTTTGTCAGAAGTGGAGTTGATTAGTAAAGCATATTCCGTTGTTGTATGTCTGATGTATGGGGAGCACAACATTATGCAATAAACATAGGTAATCAACGATTACAGAGTTCGCCTCGTTATGGCACTTTGTCACAGTAACAAAATCTTGACTGGATGTTGACATCGCATTTGGATGCCTAAGCAAGGTTACATGATCCTACCATGTATAGTGACTGAGATCTGAACTTGCCTGAAAACTTGGACATAAATCACTCATGCGTAAAACATAAGTCAAAGTGACCTACTTTTGCCTGGATGCTGATGTACCATCAGGGATGCATGCTTATGCAAGGTTACATGATCCTACCATGTAAAGTGACTGAGATATGAACTTGTCCAAAAACTTGGATGTAAATCAATCAAGCGGAAAATATTGGTCAAAGTGACCTAATTTTGTCTGGATGCTGATCTACCATCAGAGTTATATGCATATGCCAGGTTACATGATTGTACCATGTGTAGTGACTAAGATCTGCACTCGTCCTAAAACTTGAATGTAA
>MJUU01011626.1:91057-115886 GCA_002080025.1 Modiolus philippinarum
TATAGTGACTGAGATCTGAACTCGGACGTAAACTTGAATGTAAGTCATTCAAGCAGAAAATATAGGTCAAAGTGACCTAATTTTGCCTTGATGCTGACCTACTATCAGAGATGCATGCATATGCAAGGTTACATGATCCTACCATGTATAGTGACTGAGATCTGAACTCGGACGTAAACTTGAATGTAAGTCGTTCAAGCGGAAAATATAGGTCAGAGAGACCCAATTTTCTTGGAGGCTGTGAGATAGCCCAAGATGCACCTGCATACAAAGTTTGATGATCCTACCATGCATAGTTGCAGAGATATATGCCCAAATGCGGACGCGGACGTAGACGTAGACGTAGACGCGGACGCGGACGAGGACGCCGGGGGTACTCCAATAGTCCCCCTCAACTTCATTGAGGCGAACTAAAAACGTACAGCAAATGTTGCTAAAACCAGTCACTTTAAGTCCTATAAAGATATCCAATCTTAATCGATAATAAAATCGGAAGGTACATCGGATTATTCCGATTAATCGATTATGATTTTTTTTATCTGATTCCCAACACTGGGGTTGTATTCAGGGAAAGGGTCAGGGTTATAATCAGGGAAAGGGTCCAGGTAATATTCAAGAATTTATTAGGTTTATATTCAGAGAAAGGGTCATTGCTATATTCAGGGAAATGGTTAGGGTTATATTCAGGGAAATAGTTATGGTTATATTCAGGGATAGGGTTAGGGTTATATTCAGGAAAATGTTAATGGATATATTCACTGGACTGGTTAGGGTTATATTCAGGGTAATGGAAAAGGTTATATTCAGGGAAATGGTTGGGGTTATATTCAGGGAAATGGTTGGGGTTATATTCAGGGAACTGGTTAGGGTTATATTCAGGGAAAAGGAAAGTTATATTCCGAAAAATGGTTGGGGTTATATTTAGGGAAAGGGTATTACTCAGAGAACTGGTCAGGATTATATTCAGGGAACTGGTTAGGGTTATATTCAGGGAATTGGTTGGGGTTATATTCAGGGAAGTGGTTAGGGTTATATTCAGGGAAATGGTTACGGTTATAATTAGGGAAATGGCAAGGGTTATATTCAGGGAAATGGTTAGGGTTATATTCAGGGAAATGGTTATGGTAATATTCAGGGAAATGGTTGGGGTTATATTCAGGGAAATGGTTAGGGTTATATTCAGAGAACTAGTTAGGGTTATATTCAGGGAAATGGTTAGGGTTAATATATTCAGGGAATTGGTTGGGGTTATATTCAGAGAACAGATTAGGGTTAAATTCAGGGAAATGGTTAGGGTTATATTCAGGAAACTAATTAGGGTTTTATTCAGGGAAATTGTTAGTTTTATATTCAGGGAATTGGTTGGAGTTATATTCAGGGAAATGGCAAGGGTTATATTTAGGGAAATGGTTATGGCTATATTCAGGGAAATGGTTAGGGTTATATTCAGAAAAATGGTTAGGGTTATATTCAGTGAAATAGTTAGGGTTATAATCAGGGAAAGGGTCAGGGTTATATTCAGTGAACTGGTTAGGGTTTTATTCAGGAAAATGGTTAGGGTTATATTCAAGAAAGGGTTAGGGTTATAATCAGGGAAATGGTCAGGGTTATATTCAGAGAAATGGTTAGGGTTATATCCAGGGAATTGGTTGGGGTAATATTCAGGGAAATGGCAAGGGCAATATTCAGGGAAATGGTTAGGGTTATATTCAGGGAAATGGTTAGGGTTATAATCAGGGAAATGGTCAGGGTTATATTCAGGGAACTGGTTAGGGTTATATTCAGGGAAATGGTTAGGGGTATATTCAGGGAAATGGTTAGGGTTATAATCAGAGAAAGGGTCAGGGTTATATTCAGGGAACTGGTTAGGGTTTTATTCAAAGAAATGGTTAGGGTCATATTCAGGGAAACGGTTAGGGTTATATTCAGAGAACTGGTTAGGGTTATATTCAGGGAAATGGTTAGGGTTTTATTCAGGGAAATGTTTAGGGTTTTATTCAGGGAAATGGTTTGGGTTATATTAAGGGAAATGGTTAAGGTTATATTCAGGGAACTGGTAAGGGTTATATTCAGGGAAATGGTTAGGGTTATAATCAGGAAAATGGTCGGGGTTATATTCAGGGAAACAGTAAATGTTTATATTCAGGGAAAGATTAGTTAACTAGAGCTGTCGCCGAATGGCTGCCGGGTATACCCTCCGCTAATTGAACCCTGAATCAATATGGCAAAAGTATATTTAAGTGTGTGTGGACACATTACAGTTGTGGACACAATACAAATATGGACAAAATGATATACCTCCCCCTTTTTTCCTGAAAATATTAAAAGACAAATTATCTCCCTTTCAAAATTTCAGACAGCAACCATATTACTTCATGCACATCTTCAGGTGGTGTACTAAAACTGTGCAACATTTCATCAAAATCCAAGCAGTAGTTAAGGAGAACATGCGCCAACAAGGATCTCCCCCTCCCCTTTTTCCAGAAAATATTCAAAGACAAATTATCTCCCCTTAAAAATTTAAGACAGCAACCATATTAATTCATGCACATCTTCAGGTGGTGTACTACAACTAAAACATTTCATCAACATTTAAGCAGCTGTTTAGGAGAACATGCGCTGACAAGGTTCGCCTCCCCCCTTTTTCCGGAAAATATTCAAAGATGAATTATCTCCCCTTAAAAATTACAGGCAACAACCATATTACTTCATGCACATCTTCAGATGGTGTACTACAACTGTATAACATTTTATCAAAATCCAAGCAGCCATTTAGGAGAACATGCGCTGACAAGGTACATGGACGGACAGACGGACGGACAGACAGGGTGATTCCTATATACCCCCCAAACTTTGTTTGCGGGGGGTATAAAAACTGTCTGATGGGTTTAGAGAAACTGCGCAATTCTGTGTAAAATTTATATAAACTGTCTGATAGGCTTGGAGAAACTTTGCAATTCTGCTCACACTATATAAAACTGTCTGATGGCTTTACAGAAACTGCGCAATTCTGCACACACTATATAATCTGTCTGATGGCTTTAGAGAAACTGTGAAATTCTGCGCACACTATATGAAAAATGTCTGATGGCTTTAGAGAAACTGCGCAATTCTGCGCACAGTATATAAAAATTGTCTGATGGCTTTAGAGAAACTGTGCAATTCTGCGCTCAATGTATATAATCTGTCTGATAGCGTAAGAGAAACTGCGCAATTCTGCGCACACTATATAAAAACTGCCTGATGGCTTTAGAGAAACTGTGCAATTCTGCGCAAAATATATATAAACTGACTGATGGCTTTAGAGAAACTGCGCAATTATGCGCAAAATTTATATCTTCAGGTGGTGTACTACAACTAAAACATTTCATCAACATTTAAGCAGCTGTTTAGGAGAAAATGCGCCAACAAGGTTCGCCTCCCCCCTTTTTCCGGAAAATATTCAAAGATGAATTATCTCCCCTTAAAAATTACGGGCAGCAACCATATTACTTCATGGACATCTTCAGATGGTGTACTACAACTGTATAACATTTTATCAAAATCCAAGCAGCCATTTAGGAGAACATGCGCTGACAAGGTACATGGACGGACAGACGGACGGACAGACAGACAGACAAACAGATGGACAGACAGACGGATGGACAGACAGGGTGATTCCTATATACCCCCCAAACTTTGTTTGCGGGGGGGTAAAAACTGTCTGATGGGTTTAGAGAAACTGCGCAATTCTGTGTAAAATTTATATAAACTGTCTGATAGGCTTGGAGAAACTTTGCAATTCTGCTCACTCTATATAAAAACTGTCTGATGGCTTTATAGAAACTGCGCAATTCTGCACACACTATATAATCTGTCTGATGGCTTTAGAGAAACTTTGAAATTCTGCGCACACTATATGAAAAATGACTGATGGCTTTAGAGAAACTGCGCAATTCTGCGCACAGTATATAAAAATTGTCTGATGGCTTTAGAGAAACTGCGCAATTCTGCGCTCAATGTATATAATTTGTCTGATGGCTTCAGAGAAACTGCGCAATTCTGCGCACACTATATAAAAACTGCCTGATAGCTTTAGAGAAACTGTGCAATTCTGCGCAAAATATATATAAACTGACTGATGGCTTTAGAGAAACTGCGCAATTATGCGCAAAATTTATATAAACTGTCTGATGGCTTTAGAGAAACTGCGAAATTCTGTGCAAAAATTTATATAAACTGTCTGATGGCTTTAGAGAATCTGCGCAATTCTGCGCTTAATGTATATAATCTGTCTGATGGCTTTAGAGAAACTGCGTAATTCTGCGCACACTATATAAAAACTGTCTGATGGCTTTAGAGAATCTGCGCAATTCTGCGCACAGTATATAAAACTGTCTGATGGCTTAAGAGAAACTGCGTAATTCTGTGCTCAATGTATATAATCTGTCTGATGGCTTTAGAGAAACTGTGCAGTTCTGTGCACAATCTTTATAAACTGTGTGGTGGTTAGAGAAACTGCGCAATTCTGCATACAATTTATATTAACTATCTGATGGCTTTAGAGAAACTGCATAATTCTGCGCAAAGATTACATCAAATGTGTGATAGATTTACAGAAACTACATACTTCTGCATATAGATTATTGAAACTGATGGCTTTAGAGAAACTGTGCAATTTTAGGAACAGTATATGAAAGCTGTCTGATAGATTTAGAGGAACTGCGCAATTCTGTGCTAAGTATAAAGAAACTGTCTGATGGCTTAAGAGAATCTGTAAAATTGTGTGGCCTAATCTTAAGGTGTTAAATTAAATTTAAGATTTTCGTGATCTCTTACATTTTTCCCATAGGGTCCTATGTTAAACCCAAGTTCTGCGCTAGCAGCCATGTTTTTATTGGATCTTAATAAAATGAGCAACCTTTATAAAGGACCTTCCATACATCATTCCTGTAAAGTTTGGTTGAATTTGCTTCAGTGGTTTCAGAGAAGAAGATGAAAATGTGAATTTCCCATAGGGCCAATGTTAAACTATGTTCCGTGCTGGCACCCATGTTTTTTGTCCAATCGGGATGAAATGAGCAATCTTTATGAAGGACCTTTAGTCCATCATTCCTGTAAAGTTTGGTTGAATTTGCATTAGCAGTATCATAAGAGTTAATGAAAATGTGAATTTTCCCATAGGGACCTATGTTAAACCTTAGTTCCGTGCTGGTGGCCATGTTTTTATGGTATCTGAACGAAATGAGCAATCTTTGTAAAGGACCTTCCATACATCATTTATGTAAAGTTTGGTTGAATTTGCTTCAGTGGTTTCAGAGGAGAAGATGAAAATGTGAATTTCCCATTGGGCCAATGTTAAACTAAGTTCCGTGCTGGCAGCCATCTTTTTTGTCGAATCGGAATAAAATAAGCAATCTTTGTAAAGGACCTTTAGTACATTATTCCTGTAAAGTTTGGTTGAATTTGTTTCAGCAGTTTCAGAGGAGTAGATAAAAATGTGATTTTTCCCATATATATAGGGTCCTATGTTAAACCTTCCTAACCGGTCCTAAGTTCCGCGCTGGCGGCCATGTTTTTTATCGGATCGGAACGAAATGAGCAATCTTTGTAAAGGACCTTCCATACATCCTTCCTGTAAAGTTTGATGAATTTGCTTCAGTGGTTTCAGACCAGAAGATGAAAATGTGATTTTTCGCATAGGGTCCTATGTTAAACTTAAGTTCCGCACTGGCGGCCATGTTTTTTGTCAGATCATAACGAAATGGGCAAACTTTGTTAAGGACCTTCAATAATCATTTCTGTAAAATTTGGTTGAATTTGCCTCAGCCTTTTCAGAGCAGAATATGAAAATGTGATTTTTCCCATAGTGTCCAATGTTAAACCATGTTCCGTGCTGGCGACCAGGTTTTTAGTCGGATCGGAACGAAATGAGCAATCATTGTTAAGGACCTTTCATACATCATTCCTGTAAAATTTGGTTGAATTTGCTTCAGTTGTTTAAGAGGAGAAGATGAAAATGTGAAAAGTTTAACGGACGGACGACGGACCACAGACGACGGACGCCAAGTGATGGCAATAGCTCATACTGACCCTTTGGGACATGTGAGCTAAAAAGATGTTTTCCCATAAGGTTCAATGTTATAACTACGTTCTATGGTTGTGGTCATGTTTTGAATTGAGAAAAGAATGAACAATCTCTGTAAAGGAGCTTCCATTCAATATTCCCTAGAAGTTAAGTTGAATTTTCTTCAGAAGTTTCAGGAACCGTCCCTGCTTGTCGCTTAAACAGTCGTGTACTACTCGAGAGCAACCTACAAGCCAAATATTATTACCGTACCACTTACATCAATTGAGAAACTATTCTAATCAGAAACACTTAATCTTGTTCACTACATCATGAAATTGAGGTCAAGGTCAAAAGCCATATGGCAGACTGACATGTACTAACCAAAACCGAGCCATATACCAAATATCTTTGACATATAGCTTGTAGTTATTGATAAACAGACTTAAGAAAAAACTTAAGCCAGTCACTGGACTAAGAAATTGAGGTCAATGTCAAAAGCCATATGGCAGACTGACATGTACTAACCAAGACCAAGCTTTATACCAAATATCATTGACCTATAGCTTGTAGTTATTGAAAAACAGACTTGAGCATAAAAACTTAACCTGGTCACTGGACCATGAAATTGAGGTAAAGGTCAAAAGCCATATGGCAGGCTGACATGTACTAACCAACACCAAGCTATATAACAAATATCATTGACCTATGGCTTTTAGTTATTGAGAAACAGACTTCAGCAAAAAAACTTAACCTGGTCACTGGACCGTGAAATTGGGGTCAAAGTCAAAAGCCATATGGCAGGCTGACATGTACTAACCAAGACCAAGCTATATACCAAATATCATTGACCTATGGCTTATTGTTCTTGAGAAACAGACTTAAGCAAAAAACTCAACCTGGTCACTGGACCGTGAAATTGAGGTCAAGATCAAAAGCCATATGGCAGACTGACATGTACTAACCAAGACAAAGCTTTATACCAAATATCATCGATCTATGGCTTGTAGATATTGAGAAACAGAACTAAGCAAAAAACTTAACCTGGGCACTGGACCGTGACTCTGAGGTCAAGGTCAAAAGCCATATGGCAGACTGTGACCAAGCTATATACCAAATATTGACTTCTAGCTTGTAGTTATTGAAAAATGGACTTAAGCAAAAAAACTTGACCTGGTCACTGGACAGCGAAATATAGGTCAAGATCACATAATTTTGGGTCAGACAGATAGGGTTCGCCAAAAGCTACCTATGGACCAAATATAAAGTCATCTATATAATAACTTGAGTTTACGCCTATGTCTCGCTTTCAGCGACGTTCGTCGCGGGCAGCGATTGACGGATGACAGACACCAAGTGATGTCAACAGCTTACACTGTGCAATGCCTGAAAACTGTATTTCGTCTTTTGTTTTCTTTTCAGCAGTGCTGTATTTCGTTTTAAGTAAAGCTTAAAGTTTGTGTTATTGATAATGTCCATTATTTATATAAAGTTCGTTAATGAAAGCAAACATCCTTTACAGGAAAGAAAATTTCCATAAAGAAACGTAAATCAAGGAAGCATGAAGTTGGTTGCTTATTATGATTTAATGTTATTGTACCTTAATGTGTATTTATAGAAAGATTCATGATAACGGAATACATCCTTCACTTTGACTACCGACTTTGACATTTTCCCGGATTGAATCACTCACAGTGTGATGGGAGATGTTAACAGAGCAGGACAATCTTACCCTTCCAGAGCACCTGATGTCCCTCTCAGTTTCACTAGAGTTCACACTGCGAGTGCCTATGTTTTGAATGTTTTAATTTCTGTTTCTGTGCTTTGTATCTGTCTAACGTCACTGTTTTTTTTTGTGTCTAACGTCATTGTTTTCTGAGCTCTCACTTTGGCCGTGTCTTTGGACTTCGATTTTTGTAAATTTCACTCCTTTGTTCCTTCGGTATTCTACTGCCATTGTTTCACAGAAAGGAAACTTGAACCTGTTGGTAAACCTTAATTCATATGAATGGATGGTCAAACAGAAGGACAGACTGACCCAAACATCGTCTAGCCCGTACTTTTGTATGCAGTGCATTAAAACAAGAGTAACATCAGGTGCTCATAAAAGGGCTTGTATTTCCTGTACTTAAGTGTTCGAAGAGATGACTACTGTTAAAGCAGACTGTTTAGTGGTATGTTAGCAATTCAATAAATCCAGCTTAGCATGTTTGTCTGGTACATGACGGGACTCATGTAACTTGCACACCCACAAACCCTAACTTGCTTAAATAATATGGACTACAGTTGTGAGGACAATCATAAATCTTAATTTTATTTGTGTATAGCAAGGGTTTCAATTAGATAAAATACATTAATGATCGAAAATGTATCATTTACTTTCTTAATAGTAAATAGACATCGCTGTATGTTATATTCTTTTAACTTCCAGGAAACATCATAGGATCACTGCAAAAGCAGATATCAAACTCTAGAACGTAGAAATATTCTTTATAAAATATTGACGAGAATGATTTGCAATTAAGAATGTTTTCTTGCCACAACCTAACTGAAAGATTGTTTCCTTGGCATAAAACAAATCTTCAATCTGCTGACATTCTTTTAACATCATAATTTCAACACTGCTGATGATTTAGGGTTTTTATTTTTCATAATTAAATCACCTCCAGAGGATTCTTTATGTTTTTGATGTATAACGATTTCTGCATGTCAGCTAGAGAATATCAGCTAGTGTTGAATGTCTTTCCACACTATGTAAGATTGACATACAGAACAACAAGTGATGACCCTAAAATATGTCTCGATCGTCCCTGCAGGACTCTAAATTAATGTGAAATATAAAGTGAATTAATCAGAAAAGTGAACATGCTCACTAGGCTGTGAAATTGAGGTCAAGGACAAAAGTCACCTGCCAGACTGACATGTACTACCCAAGACATACCAAATATTATCAACCTACCATTTCTAGTTATTATCAACCTACCATTTCTAGTTATTGAGAAATGGACTTAAGCAGAAAAACTTAACGTGGCCACTAGACCGCGAAATTGAGGTCAAGGACAAAAGTCACCTGCCAGACTGACATGTACTACCCAAGACCAACCTACATACCAAATATTATCATCCTTCCCCATATTGAGAAATGGACTTATGCAGAAAAACTTAACGTGGCCACTAGACCGTGAAATTGAGGTCAAGGACAAAAGTCACCTGCCAGACTGACATGTACTACCCAAGACCAACCTACATACCAAATATTATCATCCTTCCCCATTGTTATATCAGCCTGTAGAGCCTTTCCGCAAAAGCCATATCTGGTTGACCCCGATATATCAGGAGTTGACCTGGATATATCAATCTATTCTCCCAAAGTTTCAAAGGCAATAACCTTTTTTCAAGGTTTCGAATGAAATAAAATGGCTACAAATAAACATCTATTGCATTTGCTCTTTCCGATTAGGTATTCAAAACAGAATCATGATTACACAAATAGATAAACTAGACGTCAGAAAAATTGTAGAAACTGGGTCGTTGATATATCCTGCAGAGCTTTGACGTTTTCACATTATGACGTCATAAAAGCTCCAAGGAACAATAGAAAAGTGTAACAACCAAAGGTTCCTGCAAAATTCAAAATCGACATTATTTAGAGTATTTCGGTCAAAATATTCATCCAGTTACAAAACCTATGCCAATAAAATGATAATAAAAAATATAAAATATGTTTCTAAGCTTAAAATTGTTGGAAAGGCAAGAATGACATGCATGCCGAAATTCCGCGCAACTTTGGGAGAATTTGAAACCTCGGTTCAATAATTACAATTCTAAAATACAAAATATGAAGCTTGGGGCTCATTCGCTACACTCACTCGCCCCTGTGCTTCATATTCTGGCTCACGGGTTGATATTTTACAATACATAGCTGTCAAGAGCCCGATAACATATACTTATCAACCTACCATTTCTAGTTATTGAGAAATGGACTTCAGCAGAAAAACTTAACGTGGCCACTAGACCGCAAATTGAGGTCAAGGACAAGTCACCTGCCAGACTGACATGTACTACCCAAGACCAACCTACATACAAAATATTATCAACCTACCACTTCTAGTTATTGAGAAATGGACTTAAGCAGAAAAACTTAACATGGCCACTAGACCGTGAAATTGAGGTCAAGGTCACATGACGTTATGTCCGTCAGGTAGCATTCGATAAGTACTACCACTGGACCAAATATGATGTTCCTACATCAAAGGGTTTTCAAAATATCCTGTATTTAGTAAAAGTTAACGCCGTCGCCGTCGTCATACTTTGCACGCCTATGTCTTGCTTTCTGCGACTTTCATCGCGGGCAAGACAATAATGTGCACGGCATCTAAATACTACATCTTTCAAAACAACGGCAGAAGGATACCGAAGGAACAAAGGAGTAGAATTTACAACAAGTGTGGACCCAAATTACGTCTCGCCCGTCCCTGCATGGTCACAGAATTGGTATGAAAACTCAAACTGACTAAATCAGAAAACTAAACATGTTCCCTAGACTGTGAAATTAGGATAACTGACAAAAGCAATATAGCACACTGTCATGTATCACCTAAAACCAAAATGCCAAATATCAGTGACCTAGCACTGATAAATACTGAAAAACAAAACATGTTCACTAGACTATGAAAATGAGGTCAAGGGCTAAAGCTTAATAGCAGGCTGTCGTGTTCCATCTAAGACAAACCCACATACCAAATATTATTGACCTTACATCAAAAGATACTGGGAAACTTAACATGACCACTGGACCATGAAATTGAGGTTACAGACAAAAGCCATATAGCAGACTGTAATGTAATACCAAAGACCAACTTACATATCAAATATCAGACTTACCACTTATAGTCACTGAGAAAATGACCTAATCCCAAAAACTTAACATGCTCACTAGACCGTAAAGTTGAGGTCAAGGACAAATGCCATATGACAGACTGTCATGTACTACCCAAGACCAACCTACATACCATATATCATTGACCTAGCACTTATAGTTACTGAGAAACTAAACTAAGCACAAAAACTTAACATGTTCAGTGAACCATGAAATTGAGGTCAAAGAAAAAAAGCCATATAACAGTCTGTCATGTAATACTCAAGATCAACTTATATACCAAATATCACTGACATTCTACCTATAGTCAATGAGAAAAGACCTTATTAAAACAATTATGGACCCAAATTGATGTCTCGCCCGTCCCTTCACGGTCGCAAAATTGATGTGAATTCTCAAACTGACTAAATCAGAAAATAAAACATATTCACTAGACTGTGAAATTAGGGTAAGTGACAAAGGCAATAGAGCAGACTGTTATGAATCACCAAAAAAAAAATATCAGTGACCACTGACAGATACTATAAACCAAACATGTTCATTAGACCCTGAAAATGAGGTCAAGGGCTAAAGCCAAACAGCAGGATGTCATGTTCCATTTAAGACAAACCCAAATACCAAATATTATTGACCTTACATTAAATGATACTGGGAAACTTAACATGATCACTGGACCGTGAAATTGAGGTCAAAGACAAAAACCATATAGCAGACTGTCATGTACTACCCAAGACCAACCTATATACCAAATATCATTGACCTACCATTTATAGTTACTGAGAAAATGACCTAATCACAAAAACTTAACATGAAAGTTTACGCCACCGCTGCCGTCGCCATCATACTTTGTACGCATATGTCTCGCTTTCTGCGCCTTTTGTCGCGGGCGAGACTAAAACTATACATGCTCACTCGACCGTGAAATTGAGGTCAAGGACAAAAGCAATGTGACAGACTGTCATGTACTACCTAAGACCAACCTAGATTACATATATCATTGACCTACCATTTATAGTTACTGAGAAACTAAACTAAGCACAAAAACTTAACATGTTCATTGGACCGTGAAATTGAAGTCACAGACAAAAGCCATATAGCAGACTTTCATGTACTACTCAAGACCAACCTATATACCAAATATCATTGACCTACCACTTAAAGGTACTGAAAAAAATGACCTAATCACAAAAACTTAACATGAAAATTTACGTCGTCGTCGTAGCCGCCGCCATACTTTGTATGCATATGTCTCGCTTTCCGCGACTTTCGTCGCGGGCGAGACAAAAATTGAAGTCCAAAGACATAGCGAAAATGAGGACAAAGAAAGCAATGACATTAAACAGATACATAGCACAGAAAAACAAATAACAGCATTCAAAATTAAAGAAACTTAGTGAGCAAGCTCACATACCCCACGCCCCCACATATCAGAAAATCCTGCATTATTGAACTTTAAAAGTATCCTGTAAGCAATATTATACATAACAAGAGGCTCTCAAGAGCCTGTATCGCTCACCTGGACCATGGCTGACACAATAAGTCAAAATAATCCAAACGTTTAAGGGTCTCAATTTCAAGTTTGTTGATAAGACATTGATGTTATATGATCCAAAATTAAACATGTTCCCCATTGGCAGCTATTTTTGATGGTGCATAGACCGACTGTCACCTTCTTGAAGAAGACCATCTAAGCATCATTGTGCCTCACTTTGGTTCCAATTGGCCTAGTATTTTCAGAGGAGATCTTTGAATGATTTCCCATGGGGTCTAAGGTTAAACCATGTTCACCACTGACTGCCATCTTGGATGTTATGCAGACATGCAGGACACATTTTATGAAGGGGACCAAGTAAGGACCATAGTGATCAAGTATGATTCCAATTGGCCATGTACTTTTAGAGGAGAAGATCTTAGAATATGTTTCCCTGTAGGGTCCAATGTTAAAACCATGTTCCCCAATGGCAGTCATCTTGAATATGATGTGGACTTGCCAAACACATTTTTTAAAGGGGCCACCATTGTGACTAAATTTGGTTCCAATTTGCCCAGTATTTTCAAAGGAGATTTTTGCAATATTGTCCAATTTTCAACAAAGTCCCCCGCTGGTGGCCATTTTGGATGATGTGATGACTTGCCGGATACAATTTTTAAAGGGGACTACCCAAGGACTATTGTGACCAAGTTTGGTTCCAATTGTCGCAGTGGTTTCAGAGAAGAAGATCTTTGAATGCTTTCCCAAAGGGTTCAATGTTAAAACTGTTCCCGCTGGCGGCCATCTTGCATATGATACAGACTTGCCAGACATTTTTTTTGAATGGGGCCACCTATAAGGACCATTGTGAACAAGTTTGGTTCCAATTGGCCCAGTAGTTTCAGAGATCTTGGAATATAGGGTCCATTTTTCAACAAAGATCCAACTGGCAGCCATCTTGGATTGGGTGTTGACTTGCCGGACATATTTTTAAAGGGGACCACCTAAGGACTATTGTGACCAAGTTTGGTTCCAATTGGCCCACTGGTTTCAGAGATGTTTGAATGAAAAGTGTAAGACTGACAGACCCAAGACAAAGTGATGGCTAAAGTTCACCATGGCATAGCCAGGTTAGTTATAGAGCCCATGCAGGCTGTGAATACAAGATACTACTACCATAGTATCCATGAAAGACATTTGACATTGTAGGCACATTTCCCAATGAGGGTACAATATACATTTATATACAAAAATTATTACAATGTGAAATAAGTAAAGATTATGAAAGTATTTTTCCAATTTGTAAAAATTTGTACAAAAACATTTTTTTTGCTCTTGATTATGTAACAAATAACTGTTTTTAATAAAGTGATAGAAGGGAATTTCTCTAAACTTAAGAGAAAAATAAACCAAAGAAGATTTGAAAACAGAATTTAAAGGGAAATAACCCAGGACAAGATGATACTTGCTGCTGTTTTAGCTTTAAAATAGTCTAAGTCCAATAACTCCCATAAAAATAATCCAATCAATAAGGCAGTAGAGTATGCACACCTACGCATCATGACCAATAATTCTACCAAATATGAAAGCAATCCATCAAGCAGTTTCAGAGGAGTTTCAGTGACAAGATTATACTTGCTGTTTTAGCTGAAAATAGTCAAGTCCAATTACTCCCAAAAAATAATCCGATCAATAAGGCAGTAGAGTATGCACATCTACACATCATGTCCAACAATCCTACCAAATATGAAATCAATCCATTGAGCAGTTTCAGAGAAGTTGCAGTGACAAGATGATACTTTGGTATTTTAACTGAAAATAGTCTAAGTCCCATAACTCCCATAAATATAATCCGATCAATAAGGCTCTACATGCACATCTACACATCATGTCCAACAATCCTACCAAATATGAAAGCAATCCATTGAGCAGTTTCAGAGGAGTTGCAGTGACAAGATGATACTTTGGTATTTTAACTGAAAATAGTCTTAAGTCCCATAACTCCCAAAAAAATAATCTGATCAATAAGGCAGTAAAGTATGCACATCTACCCATCATGACCAACAATCCTACCAAATATGAAAGCAATTTATTAAGAGGTTTCAGAGGAGTTGCAGTGACAAGATGATACTTTGGTATTTCAACTGAAACTCCCACATAAATTATCCAATCAATATGGTGGTATAGTATGCACATCTACACATCATAACCAACAATCCTACCAAATATGAAGCAATCCGTCAAGCAGTTACAGAGGAGTTGCAGTGACAAGAACAGGACTGATGGGCGGACTGACGGATGGACGGACGTACGGACAGACAGACGGGTCAAAAACATTACACCCTGCGCAACTTCGTTCCGTGGGGTATAACAAAGGCCCTCACAGTGTGAACTCCAGTGAAACTAAGACTGACATCAGATGCTCCCAAAGGGTAAGCTTGTCCTGCACTGTTAATACCACTTTTCACACTGTGATTGAAGAAAATATGTTTTCAAACTAAAACTCTTCAGCATTAATATGAAACAAAGAGGTTATAAAAATCTCATTAAATTTATTCAGAAAAACTATCATTAAATATCTAATATTTAACAAATAACAATAACAGTACCTACATCTACAATGCAATCAAAATCATTCAAGCATGAAATGTAGGTCAATGATCAATAATGGAATACAGTGAAAAAGACAACACTGTTGATAACACAAAGGATTTTTTTTCATAATATTTCTTTTTAAGAAGCAAATCAAAGTGACTGCAATATGTACTATATAATACAATGTTTATCTGTATAATTGAGCCAGACTTAGTTTAAGCAAACAGTATGTTGAATTAATCAAAATTTATATCATAAATTTCAAGATTTGATTTAACATATAATAGTAAATTTAGAAATTCCTTCTTTAAGGGGAAAATCACCTCTCATTCTACTAAACTTTTGAAGAACATTAAAAAATAAATTAATTTTATAATTTTGAAATTTACAATTGTTTCAAAGAAAAAATAATATCATACACAATATAATGACATAGAAAACTGTTAGATAAATTTAGGAAATCTGCAGATCCATGGAAAATTTTCATCTCCAATGCAAATGCCCAAGGTGATTACATTCATTGAACTTCAAAGCATTTCTGTGGGAAATAAATCTGGTAAAGAAACATTTTATTTGAAGTCTTGCTTGATAACCACTTTACAGTTATATAACCACTTTGATGACTAATCAACTGTAATGGTATGATAACTTTGTGTTTGATGAAATCAGTGGTACTTGATTTGTACCCTTTAAGGGCATGTGCCAGTGTTGATAAATTAAAAGCTCTTTAAGGTTAAAGGAATATCTTTCATTCATTGGATCAATAGAAATCAAGATACCCTGCCAGAATATTGATGAAATTTTGTACAAAAAGAGAATTCCACCTTTATCAAAATAATAATTGTTTCAATTTCCTCAAAAAGAATTCTTATCTACATCTTAGTAGTAAGTCTTCCACGGAAGATATGTGTCGCCTGCAAAATAACACAAAAAATATTGTAAGTTCTGTCAAACAGGAAGTTGGTATGCAAGAGATCCTAAACTCTCTTATACTCCCTTCCTATGATATCGCGGGTTCTACAGTATTGCGGTAATTATTTTATAGCATCTACGTGCACTGCAACGTCATTGCTGATTTTATTTTTAGATTCGGAAACCCACTTGTCATCTGTGTTGGAAAATTCATCAGTTCTGTCAAAATAACTAGACTTCTGGTTAATACCAAACAGTCTCATTTATTCTGCATAAATAGCAGACATTCTTGGTGCCATACTTCATAAAATATCAAGTAATTAAACCAGAGTTGTGACAATTCGGCTGCTATTTTTTTTAAAATGTCGTCTGTTCATTAACTTTTCACATTACACTGGCAGTGATTTTTCTTGCTATTTTTACATACTTTAAATTAAGAGCAAAGTTTGAGTAAAAAATAAGCTATTATCATGTGAATTTTTTGCCTACAATGACAGTGAACATCTTTATTTTATGCCAGAAATGTAGTCCAGACAGTCTAATTAAGCTAATGTTATTTAATTCCAATCAATAAATGGGGGAAATTAAGACTTTTTCTATTACAAGACACAACTGATATATTGTTCACCGGTCAGGATTGTCAGATGTGGGGAAAAAATCCTGATGTCCGCATTTTTTTAAACAAACATTAACTTGTATGCAAAATGTTTCCTGTGTATGATTATTGTTTGAATGAATTTTCATTCATTACTTTGTAAAGCGAGAAAGAATATACAGATCTTTTCATAAAGTATATGTGTAAGATAGAAGTCATTACACATAACAAATAATGAATTGATTGGTCAAACTTCTTGCCCGGTAAATTGAAATTTGCAATTCCCGCGGTATCATAGGAAACCCTTTTAGAGCCTACATCAGCTTTATCTCTTTGAACGAGGCAATGTTCAAAGTTTAAAAAGAGGAACCAACAAATGAATCATGCAAGGTTGTTGTTAAATGAAGCAATTTTTAATAGATTCTGTAAGCCTGTCAAGTTACACGGACCCTTAACATCAAGTACCGCGATACCATAGAACACCTTGATACACGATATAGGTTCCCATACTGATAATAGGTACCAAATTGCAAAAGGCTCGGATACATGGTTCCTGAGAAAAATGTGACAGAAATTTTTGTGACACTGACACGGACGCTGACGCAAGACAAAGGATAGTGATCCCTATATCTCTCCACTGCCTGCACCAAGGCAACACAATTATATTACTTCAAGTATTTGTAGACAAAATATGAGATGAAATGCTAGAAACAGCATAATTTCAAATAAATAGGACCATATTCTTATTGCTTTTTGAATTGTAATATCATTCATTAACACAGGTTCAACATGTTTTCTCTGTGTACTTGGTTAGTTTTGTTACAATTGCAACAAGTAGTGCTTCTTGTGTTTGAAAACATTTCAGCAGTCATATTAATAAAAATATTTTCAAATTTTTACCGGTCTTAGTTGTACTCTTTTGAAAGCATTTTACAAGCAACTCTTTCGGAACATCTTGTAACATGTTCCAGCCTCTATTTGGTTTGAGGCCACTAGCATACTGGTCCCTACAAGTTTGTAACATTTTCATCCAGTCTGGGCTTGCTGGACATAGGTTACAGTTACTGTTCCTTCCTCATTTTGAACCATTACAGTTTCGCTATCTTCTATACTTGTATTGTTTTCTTCAGTTACCTCCCCTTCATCACCATCTTCGATTTCATGGACTTCAACTGTAAATTGTAAAGTTACAATTAATTGTATGATTATAAATGGCTCTATGAGTCCTTATAAGGTCAAAAACTGATACACCATAACAAAAAATATTCCAGGTCTTACATTTTACTTCTTACATGACCTTTTTATTCATAAATTTGTATTTCATACATACAAGATGATGAATACCACACTACTGCTGGAGGCAGGAAATGAACATGCAATATAATAAAATATGCTTTATTACCTTTAAATGGTTCATTTTATTTATTGAATACCACAAAATACTTCCACAAATTATTCTCAAGTGTACTGGCAATGTTAGAGAAAGGACAGCTGGCAAGAGTCATGAAAGTAGCCAAATGCTTTAATAAACAGCTGCGCCAAGTCGCATGATACACCTTTCGTCACCCCTTCAAAACTTTAAGTGATTAAAGAATGTGGTTCTCAATTTAGAATACACCTACAACTGCCCAATTAAACATGATATCTCTAAAATAAATCAATCTGCAAAGTTTGAAGTGAGCTGATCAAACTATTAATCAATTAGAGTGCATTGTGTATAAAATTGCCTTAAATTTGAAAAATAAAGTCTCATAACTCTTCCAAGAAAAATCGAAATTTCACGAAAAAGTATAAAGATCATGAGGCCATCATACTCAATATCTTTACAAAGTTCGAAGTGAATTGGTCAAAGAGTTGTCAAGTTTGAGCGCAACATGTAAAAAATTGCCTTAAAATTGACAATTAAAGTCCCATAACTCCTACAAGAAAAATCAAATTTTCATGAAAAAGTATACATATCGTGAGTCCAACATACCCAATACCTCTACAAAGTTTGAAGTGAATCAACTAGAGGGTTGTTGAGTTAGAGCGCGACATGTAAAAAATTGCCTTAAAATTGACGAATAAAGTCCCATAACTCCTACAAGAAAACTTGAATTTTCCCGAAAAAATATACAGATTGTGAGGCCATCGTACCCAATACCTCTGCAAAGTTTGAAGTGAATTGACCAAAGGGATGTCGAGTTAGAACACGACATGTAAAAAATTGCCTTAAAATTGACGAATAAAGTCCCATAACTCCTACAAGAAAAATCAAATATTCACGAAAAAGTATACAGATCGTGATTCCATCATACCCAATACCTCTGCAAAGTTTGAAGTGAATCGACCAAAGGGTTGTTGAGTTAGAGCGCGACATGTAAAAAATTGCCTTAAAATTGACGAATAAAGTCCCATAACTCCTACAAGAAAAATTGAATTTTCCCGAAAAAGTATACAAATCGTGAAGCCATCATACCCAATACCTCTGCAAAGTTTGAAGTGAAATGGCCAAATGGTTATCAAGTTAGAGCGTGACATATGAAAAGGACGTCGGACAGACGGACAATCGGACATTGGTATACCATAATACGTCCGTCATTAGTCGGGCGTATAAAAACTGCAGTGTGCATTGAAAATTCATGGAACTTAATGAGCATCTTAAGCCACAATATTTGTTGTTGTCCGATTACTGTAACTGTAATTTGTCCAACCTATTTTTCATTGCTGCTTATATTAGCTTTTTGAATACTGAATGGTTGTTATATTTCATTGGGTATTACTTTTCCCGCTGTACATGTATTACACAACAAGCACAAAAATTAATACCTGCAAATATTTACCTGTTAACATGAATATAAATAAAAAATATGACCTAAAAATCCGCCAATATTTCCCTGCAAATAAATCAAAGACTGAAAACCACAAAAATTTCGTACCGTGAAAATTAAGCACTTTACAGTATGAAACTCTTATTCACATACTGATACTTTGATGGTTCTAACTGCTGTAGCTTAATCACCATGGATGATTCTATCCCTTTGTTAAAGTTTTAACAAAGCTGGACCTGAAAAGCTTGAAACCCCTCCAGCTCACACTGCATTCATCAGTTCCATTCTAGTTCTGTATCCTTTACTAAGGCCTTGCAGCTCACTGATTATTGTGAAAATATGTGAATCTTAAATGTGAAACAACTAGATAATGTGTCTGTAAGACACGGATGCCCCGCCAAAAGATAATCGCAAAGTATAACCTCCTATAACTAGAGGCTCAGACACTGAGCCTGTATCGCTCACCTGACAAAATGCTGAACAGCAGGATTTTTCTATGTTCTGTATGGTGGCCATGTTTTTTATGTGAATTTCCCATAGGGCCAAAATAAACTTTGTTCTGTGCTGGCGGCCATGTTTTTTATTGGATCAGAACAAAATGAGCAATCTTTGTTAAACACCTTCAGTTCATCATTCCTGTAAAGTTTGGTTGAATTTGCTTCAGCGGTTTCAGAGGAGAAGAAGAAAATGTAAATTTTCCTATAGGGTCCAATGTTAAACCTTAGTTCCGCGCTGGGAGCCATGTTTTTTATCGGATCGGAACGAAGTGAGCAATCCTTTTAAAGGACCTTACATACATCATTCCTGTAAAGTTTGGTTGAATTTGCTTCAGTTGTTTCAGAGGAAAAGATGAAAATGTGAATTTCCCATAGGGCCAATGTTAAACTATCTTCCCTGCTGGCGGCCATGTTTTTTATCAGATCAAAACGAAACGAGCAATCTTTGTTCAGGACCTTTAGTACATCATTCCTGTAAAGTTTGGTTGAATTTCCTTCAGCTGTTTCAGAGGAGAAGAAGAAAATGTGAATTTTTCCATAGGGTCCAATGTTAAACCTAAGTTCTGCGCCATGTTTTTTATCGGATCGGAAAGAAATGAGCAATTTTTGTAAAACACCTTCCATACATCATTCCTGTAAAGTTTGGTTGAATTTGCTTCAGTGGTTTCAGAGGAGAAGATGAAAATGTGAATTTCCCATAGGGCCAATGTTAAACTATGTTCCGTGCTGGTGGCCATGTTCTTTATCGGATCCGAAAGAAATGAGCAATCCTTGTTAAGGACCTTTAGTACATCATTCTGTAAAGTTTGGTTGCATTTGCTTTAGTGGTTTCAGAGCAGAAGAAGAAAATGTGAATTTTTCCATAGGGTCCAATGTTAAACCATGTTCCGTGCTGGCAGCCATGTTATTTGTCGGATCGAAGCGAAATGAGCAATCATTGTTAAGGAACTTGAGTACATCATTCCTGTAAATTGAGATGAATTTGCTTCAGTGGTTTCAGAGCAGACGATGAAAATGTGATTTTACCCATAGGATCCAATGTAAAACCTAAATTCTGCACTGGCGGCCATGTTTTTCGTCAGATCAGACGGAAATGAGCAATCATTGTTAAGGACCTTCAGTACATCATTCCTATTAAATTTGGTTGCATTTGCTTCAGTGGTTTCAGAGAAGAAGATGAAAATGTGATTTTCCCATAGGGTCCAATGTTAAACCATGTTTCGTGCTGGCGGCCATGTTTTTTGCCGGATCAGAACGAAATGAGCAATCATTGTTAAGGACCTAAAGTACATCATTCCTGTAAAGTTTGGTTGAATTTGCTTCTGTGGTTTCAGAGCAGAAGATGAAAATGTGATTTTTCCCAGAGGGTCCAATGTTAAACCTAAGTTCCGCCCTGGCGGCCATGTTTTTTGTCAGATCAGAACGAAATGAGCCATCTTTGTTAAGGACCTTCAGTACATCATTCCTGTAAAGTTTGGTTCAATTTGCTTCAGCCTTTTCAGAGCAAAAGATGAAAATGAGATTTTTCCCATAGGGTCCAATGTTAAACCTAAGTTCCGTGCTGGCGGCCATGTTTTTTGTCGGATCGGAATGAAATGAGCAATCTTTGTAAAGGACCTTCCATACATCATTCCTGTAAAGTTTGGTTGAATTTGCTTCAGTGGATTCAGAGGAAAAGATGAATATATGAAAAGTTTAACGAACGGACAGACGGACGACGGACGCCAAGTGATGGCAATAGCTCACACTGACCCTTCAGGTCAGGTGAGCTAAAAATGTAGGTCAAAGCCACTTAACATGCTTAATTGTCATTACTTTGGGCAGTATTCATCAAGGCAATTAGTTTGATGAAATATTGTCCTATAATGTGTAGTTGTTGAAAAATGGACTTTTCTAAGTTTCGGTGGAAACCTTAATTAAATTCATCGAAGTGGTAAATGCCGGTCAAAGCCACCTTAGTGTCAATGATTTTGGTAGTACTCATCAAGGCAATTAATTTGATGAAATATCATTGTCCTATAATGTGTAGTTGTTGAGAAATTGACTTAATCGCAAACCAAAGTCACTGAAGCGTAAAATATAGGTCAAAGCCACCTAATTGTCAATGATTTGGGTAGTACTCAGGCCATCCTTAACAAATTGTTGGCTTGCTGTTTATCGACTAACAATTTTAGATGTGAGTAGGTAGGTAGGTGAATTTTTTTTTTCTTGAAAAATGTAAAAAAAGGGTCAATTTTAAAAGAAAATCTGATAAAAATAGAATAAAACAAGATGTGTTTGTGAAACACTACATATGCCCCCAGATTCCCAATTTTACCCCTTTTCGACCCCTATGACCTTGACCTAATTTTTTTTTGCATATTTATGTTCCTATTGACTAGACCTATACACTTGCCAAGTATCAAAAGTCTACCTTATATAGTTCAAAAAGTTATAGCCAAGGTTAAAGTTTCGGACAAACAGACAGACAGACAGACAGACAGACAGGACAAAAACAATATGCCCCCCGATCCTCGATCTGGGGGCATAAAAATTTTCCTCTGTGAAATGACAACTAGAGCTGTCGGCAAAGCCAGACTCATACCCCCCACAACTGCATTTGAGTACCAAGTCATGTCATTTTGAAATTTGACCTTTAGCCACATGGTAATTGGAAAGTAAATCTAACAGAAATAAAGCCTGTCAGGACTGAAATTATTCCANAATTTGGTATGCAACACATCGTCTACCCATGATGCATCCACACACCAAGTTTGATAATCCTAGGTGCTACGGTACAAAAGTTCTGCTCCGGACACGAAAGGGGACGGACGGACAGACAGACGGGCAGACGTGTTGATTCCTATATACCGCCAAACTTCGTTTGCGGGGGGTATAATAAAATTTTTTGAGTAGGTAGGATTTTTATGAGTAGGTCGATAAACAGCAAACAAACAATTTTTTAAGGGTGGCCTCATCAAGGCATTTAATTTGATGAAATATCATTGTTCTATGATGTGAAGTTGTTGGGAAATGGACTTAAACACAAGACCTAACCCATGTCACTGAAGCGTAAAATGTAGGTCAAAGCCACCTAATTGTCAATGAGTTGGGTAGTACTCATCAAGGCAATTAATTTGATGAAATATCATTGTCCAATAGTGTATAGTTGTTGAGAAATGGACTTTAACACAAAACTTAACCAAAGTCACTGAAGCGTAAAATATAGGTCAAAAGCCACCTAATTGTCAATGAGTTGGGTAGTACTCATCAAGGGAATTAATTTGATGAAATATCTTTGTCCAATAATGTATAGTTGTTGAGAAATGGAATTTAACGCAAAACTTAACCAAAGTCACTGAAGCGTAAAATATAGGTCAAAGCCACTTAATTGTCAATGATTTTGGTAGTACTCATCAAGGCAATTAATTTGATGAAATATCATTGTCCTATAATGTATAGTTGTTGAGAAATGCACTTCAACATAAAACTGATCCAGAGTCACTCAAACATGAAATATAGGTCAAAGAGTCAAACTACCTATTGAACTATGTAGTACTATCAAATATCTACCCACTGACCTATTATCATTGTTCTACCTCTTACAGTTTCTGAGAAATCGACTTTAACACAAAACTTAACCAGACGTACGGACGGACGGAAGGACAAGGGTAACACTATATGCCCCTTCCACATTCGTGGGCGGGGCATAAAAAACCCATTATGCTAATTACCTGTTTCAGGAACCTGTCCTTTAGCAGGTTTGTTATTGAAGTGAGTTTTTCTGTGTTTAGACAGATGGTCACTCCTCATGAACCTCTTATGGCATTCTTTACACTCAAACCTCTTCTCTCCTGTAATAGATTGGTCTTAGATGTTATTCAAATTTCAATGTCATACATGTATTATGCCAATATCTCAAAATACTTAAATCATTATTGATAACTTGCAGCAAAATACATGTAGCTATATTCTGATTTTAGAAAATCAATTTTACCTGATCTTAATTTCTAAGGCATGTAGACATTAATACATGCTTGCCCATCAGTAAGTCAGACACGAGTTATGTTTATAATCACAAGTGTTGTCCCTAGGATCGATAATCATCTGGACATTTACAATTAAATACTGTCTGTTTTTCTTTAATTAAGAATGCTGTAAGTGTTGTCATGGTCAAGATGATAGTAATTTGGCTTTTCAATATGAATTATAAATATGAAAAAGAAAGGAAATGGGGTAAATGTCAAGGAGACAACATCCCATCTCCAGTTTAAAATGACCCAAAACAAAGCATCTAGGGGGCACTGTAAGGTCTTCAACACTGTGAGGAAGTAGTTTTTAAAATCTCTTTGAACCAGAAAAGAAGTTTTAGGGCTTTTCCAGAAAAAAATGTACAGGGGGGCAGGAACGCAAGTTATTTATTTTTTACCTTGGTGGGGGGTGTTAAACTAAACTGTACCTATTGCTTATACCTGAAAAAATGATTAAAATTATGGTGGTGGTACCCTAAATTTTGACTTGCGTTCCTGCCCCCCCTGTACATTTTTTCCTGGAAAAGCCCTTAGGTAGTTGCCACCATTCATTTCTGACATTTTGATATGCAGACTCCTTTGTCTTTGTTCATATCATAACATGTAAAATATTTTGCCCATGAACACCCAATTTTAATGTTATATTCTGAAAGGAATTTCAGAAACACTTTCAAGAATTTGACATTACTCCTTCAGTCTATTTTCAAGCCTTACAAATTTCTATGTTACCCCTATGAAAAAAGTAATAAAATGGACATTTTCATCTCAAAATCAAGCACATAAACCTGTAATTTTTTTCTTTTGAATTGTCAACCTTTCATTAAGTACTACTAATTCAGAATACTTAATTGAAATTCTCATTACTTTCATTCAAAGGTGAACAATGATCACTGATGAAATTTATTCCCATTCCCTTCCCTAATACTAACTTAAAACTAGAATAACTGTGAGCAAAGCTCACAAAAACATAAACCCCCCCGCTCCCCCATTTGATTCGAGGTGTAACCCCCCCCC
>MJUU01011626.1:120489-136517 GCA_002080025.1 Modiolus philippinarum
TGTTGATAACTTCATTCATTTATTGAAGTCTTTTTTACATTATTTTCAGTTTTGTTGAAATTCTTATTTATTGGTCACAGCTAAGTCTATTATTACAAATGTATTAAGTAGTTCAAATTGACCTTAATCTAATGATGACCTGTCTAATTGATTTTGATGAACCATTACAGAGATAATTGAGATTTAATTTCCCAAGGGTCCAATCTTTTTGGGGGTTGGCACATGTATTTCCTCTCTTTGCACATTTATAATTGATAGGTAATTATACAGCTATGATTCCAAACCATATGGGAAAAACTATTGTTTGTTTCAGAAAAATCTTTATCATAAAGAAATTTGTAATCAAAGTTGGACATTTTCAAGAAATCAACATTTGATAACTTAAATAAGTTATTGCTGAAAATACATGATCACTCAATTCAGTTACACAAAAGTACTTCATTTGATAACTTGAATAGGTTACACCCTTGACTGATTATTCGTTATGGTGTTCCAAACGTTTAGATTTTATCTGCACTGAAGAGACATAAGTTGTTGAAATGTGCATATGCAGAATCAAAATTCACAGTGACTTTGGTATGTAGTTAATACAACATGATACAAGCATGCAAGTCCTCAATGGGGCTGACATGTTATATTGTTGGAATTACATGAATTAAATTAACAAGTTGTTTTCTTTTCTTGTATGATTAACTTGAATATGCAGCATGTTTCATGCATGTTTACCACATTTAAGGTAGCACAACAGTCTTCTGAAGAAAGTTTTCGGTCCCTGACTTTGAAAGCCAGTAACTTTGTTATTAATAACAATACAATGACAAACAAGGTATTACATTAAAGGAAAATGATTAAATTGACTCTTAATGCTCATTTCAAGAGCATTCCTTTTAAGTATCAATGTCTAATTTACCATATTTGGCAAAAATTTGAGTTTTTGAGGTAATATTTTTAAAATGAAAATAACTTTTACATCTCTACTGGTAGCTGAATTCTGTTTGCTTTATCTGAAAGATCCATTAAAATACAACAAAACTGTGTCTCAGATTTTTGATACAGGATCTGGTTTGAAAATAAATGAAATCTAAATTTTTACTCGAAGAAATTTTGCTTTTTTAAATTTAAAATTAGGTTAATTTTTAACCAGATCCTATATCAAAAATCGAAATGAGCCATCTTTGTTAAGGACCTTTAGTACATCACTCATGTAAAGTTTGGTTGAATTGGCTTCAGCCATTTCAAAGCAGAATAGAGTCCTATGTTAAACCTAAGTTCCGCACTGGCAGCCATGTTTTTTATCAGGTCGGAACGAAATGAGCAATCGTTGTAAAGGACCATTCATACATCATTCCTGTAAAGTTTGGTTGAATTTGCTTCAGTGGTTTCAGAGAAGTAGATGAAAATGTGATTTTCCAATAGGGTCGTATGTTAAACTATGTTCTGTGCTGGCCGCCATGTTTTTCGTTAGATCGGAACAAAATGAGCCATCTTTGTTAAGGACCTTAAGTACATCATTCCTGTAAAGTTTGGTTCAATTTGCTTCAGCCTTTTCAGAGCAGAAGATGAATATGATTTTTCCCATAGGGTCCAATGTTAAACCTAAGTTCCGCACTGGCGGCCATGTTTTTTATCAGATCGGAACGAAATGAGTTATCTTTGTAAAGAACCTTCCATACATAATTCCTGTAAAGCTTGGTTGAATTTGCTTCAGTGGTTTCAGAGGAGTAGATGAAAATGTGATTTTCCCATAGGGTCCAATGTTAAACCATGTTCCGTGCTGGCGGCCATGTTTTTCATCAGATCGGAACGAAATGAGCCATCTTTGTTTAGGAACCTAAGTACATCATTCCTGTAAAGTTTGGTTCAATTTGCTTCAGCTTTTTCAGGGCAGAAGATGAAAATGTGATTTTTCCCATAGGGTCCAATGTTAAACATAAGTTCCCCGTTGGCCCCATGTTTTTTATCGGATCGGAACGAAATGAGCAATCTTTTTAAAGGGCCTTCCATACATCATTCCTGTAAAGTTTGGTTTCAGAGGAGAAGATAATTATATAATTAACGGACGACAGACGCCAAGTGATGGCAATAGCTCACACTGACCCTTCGGGTCAGGTGAGCTAAAAATGTTACCTCAAAAACTCAAATTTTTGCCAAATTAGACTAATTTTGGTAAATTAGACATTTATACTAACAAGGAATACTCTAGAAATTAGCATTTTGAGCAAATTTGATCATTTTCCTTTAATTTGATACCTCGTTTGGCATTGTATCTTTATTAATAACAAAGTTACAGGCTTTCAAAGTCAGGGACCGATAATTTTCTTCAGAAGACTGTTGTGCTACCTTAAGTAACATGCATTTTCTCCATACAACTATCTGCTAAGTGACTATCAAGATGTAGACAGGAATAAAAGCCCTGTCCTTGATAAACTGGAGTTTTCTATGTATCGTGTGCGTTTTTGTCACATGTACATTCACTCCATCTCCTTTCATTTTTCCTATTTGTTAAATGTACAACAAACTGCATCCATATAATATGTATATCAAATTTATATTTCTGGCATTGATTCTGAAATAGTTGTCTCGGGTATAAAACTTATACCTGGGGCCTACTTCGATTCGTCCAACTCGGGTAACCTGGGTTTTGATCATATCTGCGCATGCGTCGAAGGCTTCTGTATCGAATAACAGTAACTCCCCATCCTATGACCAAGTATTGAGTGTGGACGAATTAACATTGTTAGATTTCTTTTTCGAGGACAAACTTGAGAACTTGCTATCTACTGTTAAAAAAGGCATGACGGAACTATTTATGCTTGTCATGTTTCCGAGAAAGGAAGTTTTAAAAATAACATACTCCGTTGAAACTAATGTTCCGCGATTTTCAAACAGAGATTTTCGAAATAATTTTGGACAGTCACAAATTCATTCTGAAGTTTAATGACGAACCATGCAATTTAAATGATTTTTTTATTCCAAAGGTGAACTATTACATGTATTAACCTTTTTATACTTTTAAATAAATTTTATAATTCTCTGCATATGGCTACAACTTGTTATTCCTGTTTTTTTTCATTGTCTTGAAGCTGTATATATTGTAATATTGTACCTCTAATTTTACTTTTTACATTTTCATGCATTTTTATATAAAATCTGGTGACTTATGTTTCAATTGACGCCATCTTAATTCAGATCAAACCTGGTCAGGGGCAGGTTTGAAATCAAGTTAACTCTAGAAGGGTTCAAATTAGACAAAACTTGGGTACTTTGATTGTGACTCAGGGAAAATGCGGTAACAGAGTTAGACGAATCAAAGTATGCCTGGAATACTGATACAAATTCCACTAAGTAAACCTTTTCTACACAACGTGACTTACCTTCCTTTGTTATCTTTACAATAAGGACAGGTACAAGACTTACCTTCCTTCGTTATCTTTACAGTTAGGACAGGTACAAGCTACACGGTGTAACCTCTGTGATGACTTACCTTCCCTCGTTATCTTTACAGTTAAGACAGGTACAAGCTACACGTCGCAACCTCCATGATGACTTACCTTCCTTCGTTATCTTTACAGTTAGGACAGGTACAAGCTACACGTCGTAACCTCCGTGATGGTGTTCCGCTATCTATGATTTGTTCTGCTTTGTACTGTGGACTAAGTGCTGCACCCTGACTCTGTGTAGTGGGTACAATCTGCCATTTGGTTGGGTCATTGGGATCCTGTTGTATTGTTGTCGGCTGACCTGTATCAAATAAATTGTGTTTCTATGTTCTATTATGTGCATTTTAGGTTAATATATTTTAATACAGACCTGATTTTCCGAAGTCAACCAATAAAGCGTAAATGTGCAAAATCGGAAGTAAATATACAGTAAAATAAAGAATCGTAATGGTAAAACCTTGATTTGAAAAAGCGGAAGAAAATCAGGTCTGTTAATATCCTTCGATTATAAAATTTCAAATATATCGTTTTAGACATCTCTTTTGGTTAACTTGAAAGTTAGCTTGAATTTCTTGCCAAAATAAAATAGGAGGATTTTTGTGAAGATACAACTGCTAATGTTCCTTGTGGTTAAGCCACCGATATGTATAATCAAGACAAATATGGTACACATTAAACAGTCTTAATTAACTAGTGCAAGATCGTACACAAGATCAATAAACCACTTTCATGTTTATTTCTTATCCCGACTTTGGCTCCGTTTTTATAACGTTTTCCACAAAGGGAAGTAACCTACTGACCCGACAGTCAGGTTTACGGTTTCATTGTAATAAGGGACAGCAGTAGATTTTGAATAAATGGGTATCTATCACTGGACTAGGGGTAATATCTCAGTTGTCTTTAAATAAATTATTTCAAGCTATTCGGGTACTTACCACAGTGAAAATCGTAACCGTTGCCAGAGAAAATATTTACTGACCATCCTTTCCCTAATGAGACCGAAAACCAGAATGACGGGTGTTAGCGAGTGACCTCCCTTTGAAAAACATGCTAAATTAGCAGTCATCCCGTAAATATGAAATTCGTCTATTCATGATTAACTTACATAAATATTATCTTTGATCTTCTGTTCATTTTATATTTAAATATCAAGGTTTCAAAATATTGCATCAAGTTTCAGAAAAAAATCGATATGCTTAAATGGTAAAATTTCCCTATTAGAATTTTTGGAGGTACAATTTACTACATGTAAATGCAAAACATACTTTTTAATTTAAAACAGTATGTATACTATTGTATAATTATCATAATTTATACTTGATACAATAATGCATGTCAAAATGAAAACTAATTTTTATGAGGTTTTCCGTCAGGGAAACTTCATATAGCTGTCGAAATTAAAATTATCCCGGGTACGAATATGTCTTCACATTATTTTTTGGCATCAAAATTGTTCATTTACTTGACGATATCCATCCTAATGTGACATTGTACATGTATTTATGAGGACAATGTATTTACATGAGCATCCTGCAAAACGGGAATGAAAAGAACACAGGCATGACAGGAAGGATCAATGATGTAAACAGGAGGGATGCACATATATAACACAAAACTTGGTTATGTAACATATCACAACAACATCGAAATACACAGAACTTATGTAATCCCAAACTGTGTCCTGTGAAACAGTGTCCAGGTGTTTTTGGGAACAGCCATTTGATTTTCAGGGAGGGCTTGAGCTTTTTGTAAATAAATAATTTAACCTTGATATCAGTAAAAAGGGGGTGGTAAAGGGGGGTCCCCAACACGAAAGAATGTGCTTAAAAATTGCCAAAAACGAAACACGAGTGATAAAAATGGCCAATCACGAAACACGGAAATTGCTGCTCATAGTTTGCCAAAAACTTGATAAGTCATTATCATTTATGGTAATTCATGCATTCTATCTAAAGTTTTTTTACCTGAAAGCTCTTAAAATCAATGAAAAGCTGTGAAGTGTTGCTCTGTGATACTTTCCGGTACCGTTACAATTCTAATTGTAACAAGTCCCGATTTTTTATAGGAAAATGAACACACAGGAAATATAAAATATCCAAAACGAATCACGAGCTCAAAATATGGTCAAAAACGAGGCACGTGAAATAATGCCAACACGAAAACACGAGAAATAAAAACACAAAACACAAAAACACGAGTTTATAAAACGCCAAAAACGTTGCACGAAAATAACCCTTTACCACCCTCTAAAAATAAATATTCTTACCCTACTTGTCATGAAACTAATTCTATCCACTTCACTTTATTCAAGAAACTATACTGTTTGGAAAAATGGAGAGATTTACACGACATAACAATTATGTAATTTCAAAATGCTTGAAAATCGTTTAACTACTGATGTTTCTTATGCATATATGAAGGGGATATTTGTTGATCTAATAAACAAAACAAAAAAACTCTATTTTCAAATCTTACTGGCCTCGTTATCCATGACATTTTCGATTTGAAACCAAAATATATTAGAAAATGGTTAAAAATTGTGTTTAACGTGTATGAAATGACGTTGTTTCATGTGTCATTTTGTAAGCATAGTTGAGTTGAGAAATCACCAGTTAACCAGACCAGACGGTTATCAAGAACGTCATTTGAATATATTGTACGGATTTTGGTGGAAAATATTTTACAGTGTAACAGACTCCCAGGCGTGATGACAAATTAAAATAATTCAGTTAAATACGTATTGTATATGCACTGTTTGTCATCAAAATTGTCCCCCCTTCTCTCTCTCTCTCTGTGTGTGTGTGTGTATTTTCTTTGAATATTTTGTATTTCTTTTAGATACCTTTTATTAAGCTGACAAAAGAGTATAACATTCTTTTTTTTCAACTAAACAGGGAAAACCGAGTAACAGTATTTCTATAGTAATTTTTCAAGTAAGTTTCAGTTTCCTGCTAGAGTTGTCTCTCTTTACATGTACTGATTGTGGTCTGTCTTTAGTATTCATTGGTCAGTCTTACAATAAAGAACAATAACAGATGTTTGACCCTGTGTACATAAATGGTCATGAATGTAATATATGGTTATTTTTATAAAATACAAAATCTTCCAGGTTAAGAATTAGTTCATGGCATATATTTTACGAAAGGATATGGAGTAAATGAACATGAGACAATAACACATATGTCAACTCCAACTGCATTAATTTTAATATGTCATAAACAGTGTATATGTTGATTTTTTTGTTCATTTGAAAGACATTTTACATCTATATTGTTTTTATCTTTCTTTGTTTTATTTCTCATGTGGATTCACAACACTTTCTTTGTTTTATTTCTCATGTGGATTCACAACACTTTCTTTTTTAACCAGTCAGTGATTTTTAATGTATTGAGGAATTGAATTAATTTATTGTTCCAAACTAATAGATTATATACTTAAAATACTTGTATGTTAAGACTATCTGAATTAGTTCAAGTGACCTTTAACAAGCTCAAGGTCAACACTATCTTACCTAACAGTGCAGTATTCACTGCCTGGTTCCCATGAACTGGTTGCTGAAGGTTAATATTGGACACTGTAGCTGGATAGGTTTGCGGGCTCTGTTGCTGTTGGTTACTTTGTGAAGACGCAACTGCCAACGTTCCTTGTGGTGTCAAGGTCACTGCTCCCAAGTTCTGAGGAAAAGTATTTCCTGTTGCAATCAACTGTCCTTGGGGAGTTAATTGAAATCCCTGTATTCCGGTATTTTGAACAGTTTGTTGCAAGTTTTGAATGTTTTGCAGGGCTTGAAGATTTTGTACTTGAATTGTCTGTATGCCCTGGGGTCTCATATTGGCCACATTAAGAGCAGATAGCCATGGATTCTGTGCAATGACCTGATTTTGACCTGCAATCTGAACTCCACTGACCCCTTGGTTTTGCATTTGAATAGTTGTAAATTGCTGTGGCGTCACAATATTTTGAGCATTGGTTTGTTGTTGCGCAGTTGAAACAGAAATACTAGCAGTCGTGGTCCCATTGGTTTGTGCTCCTGTCCCAATAAAGAAACTTTGTCCACCCGAATTTGACACTGGAATTAGTTGTCCTGTTGCTGTATTCAACACCAAAGTCGGTAATTGTGACAAAATGTTAGGTGTTAAGTTTTGTCCCGACTGTAGCAATGTTTGACCAGTACCTTGTTGAATGGCTTGTATCATTTGTGGTTGGTTACTCTGCTGTGTATTTATTACAGTCTGATTTTGCTGTTGCGTTGTAGCTGAATTTTCTTCATTAGAGGATTTAGTTTGAGTCGGTATGTTAGGATTAGCTTGAATTTCAATATATTGAGGCTGCTGTGAAATTTGCACGGCCTGACCTTGCGCTGTCGATGCTGACACGGTTGTCTGAGTTTGCCCTGCTGTAGTTGTATGGGCATTGTCAGATGTTGGTGCATTTGGAATAGTCTGTCCTTGTAAATAAGTGGAAACAGGAATACCTTGTACAGGTATTTGTACCGTTTGCATTACAGTTTGTCCATTTGCTGTGGACATGGGGATCTGTATAAATTGTGGCTGATTTCCCACCTGAACTTGGTTTTGAGGTTGAACTTGTAAAGTTTGAAGTATATTGGGTCTCACTGCTTGCATTCCTTGCAAGTTACTCAAGTTTACAACATTTCCACCAAGATTTACAACTGTACCCAGATTTGGAATGACAGCATTTCCCCCTGCCACACCCCCTATTGGAGCTCTTATTATCTGTCCAGAAGGGGTAGCAAATAATTGTTGTTGGGCTTGTTGATTTCCTGCTATTATCTGTCCAGTATTCCCTGCTGACATTGATGATGGAAGCAAAACAGCTTCCTGTCCATCCACATTAATTGTCTGAAAAGGCTGGACGACATTATATGTCAAATTGCCCCCAGGGCCCGGGGTCGCAATAATTTGTGGTTGTGACGAGTTCGCACCCTGCTGTTGTATTATCTGGCCTCCCCCAAGCGAAGAAAGGGGGATTCCAAACGTTTGTTTACCACTAGAATCCACCACTGCCCCTGCGACTGTTGGAAGTTGAACCCAGCTGGGAACGACGACATCTCCACTCCCTCCTCCGTTTGTGCCAATCACCCGGACTTGTGCAGTACCATTTTGCGCTTGTCCGTCTTCTGAATTCTGCTGAGGTGCTCCAATCTTGCTACAGGTGGCAGCTAGGAGGGCCAAAGGGGATGGCTGTGTTTCCTGAAACGAGGCGGGGTCACAGATTAGGGGTGTGCATCATAATGGCTACCGCGATGTTTTTTCGCCGACATTTAATTAGATTTTGGTTAAAAACAACTTCTTAGCTTACCTGGGTTGAACCAGCTGGCACAACATATTCCTGGTTGCCCTTCTTACTAGCCGCCGTCGTCATTTACGTTTTTTCTTGCTTTTTTAATTGTCAATACACAATTTTCAAAAATAAAAATGGGCAGTCAACAAAGAAAACAAGGTGCCCCTGCGATGTGGCTTCCTTCCAATTTAGCAGCCTTGATTATATTATACCGCGTTATCATAAGTGTTAATGTCATTGTTATTTTTCATTATTATTTTAAAAAATAATTCAATTTTACTAATAGAAGTGAGCAATATATTGTACTGCTGTCATTGTATTCCTTTTTAGGAGAACCGTAGCAGTATTTTAGGCACTATTTTACAACTCGGACGAATTGATTTACACATTGCAAGGTAATTCGGCCTTTGGCGTGTTATTGAGATTTTGATTGACAGCAAGGCGTTGTAAAGGGGCGAGCATTAATGTCTACATTGTCACAACATCAAAGGAAATACGATTACATTGGTGTAGAGGTCCTACAAAGGGGAAATCAATATCAATCAAATTCGGGGATTTTATTCTTATTATTATATAGATATCTATATTTTATTGCAAATATTTTGTTCTGACAATTTTTTGAATCAAGAAAACGCAAACCAAGAGCTCAATAATTTTGGACAGTCATCCTTGACCAATTAGATCTACATTGAAAAAAATAAATGTTTTTTCTTCCCTTTTTTAATGAGTCAAGATCGCAAGAATTCGCTTTATATATGTAATAAACCTACAGCTTGTGTCATTTATTCTTTTTTAACATGTTAAAATTGAAATTCATTTAAACATTTACATTTTTTAATATTTAAACTAAATGTCGACATTGGGGGGGGGGGGCTAACTTTCTATATTTCTGTGTATGACCCGGGGTGTATGAGATGTGCCAAAAATTCTGGTATAGTTTTTGCATAATTAGCAAATTGTATATAAATTGCATTTAGAAAAATAATGTTTTTTTATGTATAATGGGTACCAATTACTGTAATTGCGTTTGTGCCAATAAAGTATTTATATGAAATTTCATATACAAAATGCATGTGGTAATATAAATTAAGGGCATGCAAGGATTTGTATAGTCACTATACAAATCCTTGGAATATGATTAAGTATGAGTATATGAATTCGGGGCATGATTCCGAGATCGGTTTTTTGCACACTCCTATCCCAAAAATTCCAAGTCCCCCTGGCGACATTTCAATATACTTAAGCATTGGCGAATCGAAGGGCACCTGTTGTTTGAACCCCTTTTCTTAAATTGTTTTGTTAATTTCGTGCAGAATTTATGCAAAATTAAACTGAAAAGTAACAAAAATCTGAAGCCTCCTCTTTCTGGAACCCGGCGATTTTTTTAAAAAAAATTTTAAGGTTAGCTAATGTGAGCTAGCAAGCGTATGTCATAGATTTTTTTTTTTTTTTTTTTTTTTTTTTTTGATTTCATCTGCATTGCAAATTAAGATACAGAAAAAAACACACGCCTTTTGGTACCCCCAAATACTGTCCTGAAATGAGGTGTGGTTATAGTAAACCATTCAAGCATTACTCTATTGATTTTGACCTGAAGTGGGAGTTTTGCACGTAAAAAGGTGTGGGTGTGTCGACTTTAATTAAATACAGTTTTAGAAATCAGTTATAAATTTACTGCATTTAATCATTTTTTTCTGTATTACGTAAAAAGTAGTTATTGATTTAGAACTAATTTGATGTGTCTCTGTCAGCAATAAATTGCCAGGATAAATAAAAACAAAACAAAGACGTTTTCTGCAACATAGGCGGATTCAAAAAGGGGGGCGGTCGGTTGGAACCCCTCATTCAAATTTTGTACTGAACAAAAGAATAAATATTATCCGAAGGACTTTTATGATATGTTTGTGAGTGACTTGTGGTCCCGTTCAAACGGCGTATAATGACCTTAAATCACGTCTATAGTCCACGGGGGGTCACTTCAGGTGGAATTGGGTACAGGCCTGCCGCTGGCATTTTGAAAATACCCCCTTTCATATAGTTCCCCCAAACAAAATATTGACCCATTCATATATAAATATCAAAAATAAGCAACCCAATTGTATAGTAAAAATGTGTAATTGGAATCAGAAAACCATTAATTTCACAACAGATCAAATAATGATAAATATTTAATTGATTATACAGCAACCAGTAGAGAGTCTGGTCATTTGGGGTTAATTTACGACCCATTTATATACATGATGTCAAAAATTACTACCCATTCATATAGTTGACAACTGCAAAAAACAGGCCCATTCCAGCGGCACGTCTGTATATACCTCTATATAGGAAGTGACCCCCCCGTGCTATAGTCCTTATATTTTCTTTAATTTGACGAGCATGCATTGGTCGGTTTAAAAGGGTGGAGTTGCTTAGTTTTCAGTCCTCTTTGCGATACGAGTGGATCATCGGTGGTTCCAGTCTTCGATATCAATTGGGGGTTCAGTAAGGTTTCAAGAAAAGGGAGCTCGAGACATTTTTGCCAATTTTTGTCTAAATACCTGACGAAAATTTATTTCCTAGAAAGATCTAGAAAGCCTTACAACTCCTCGCGGGATCCGGCAACGAGTGTACCTGGTGAAGTTTTGTGTAGTCCCGACATTTGGAATTTTGAACCAAACTAATTAAATGTCGGCATTTAATGTTTCATGTGGAACTCAATGGAAATTTAGCTTTCATATATTACATTTTCATTTACATACATTGTATAAATTCCTTGGCATTCGGGTGAAATATATTTATTAAAGAATACTGCATAAAAAAATATACCAAATAAATGAAAATGCATATTTAAATGAGGAAAAAATACCAACGGGAGAAAATATATATTGAAAAGAAAAAATCGTGCAAATTGCAGGGATAAAAAAAGTTTGAAACGGCAAAAAGATATTGAATGAAAAATTTTGCATTCAAATGAAAAACAATATACAAATTTAATAGAAAATATTGCGTTTAAATAAAACGATATACAAATTTAATAGAAAATATTGCATTTAAATTTACAAAAAATGAAATATTTTGCATTCAAAACGGATAGACTGTAAAAATCAGACGGAAAACCCAAAATCTGAAAAAAATAAGCACCGGGGAAGTGTAATCGTGTGAAAAGTAATACAGACAGATTTTTTTTTTTGCATTATGGTCTTGTTTTCTTTAAGCACTTGCTATTTGTCCGGCTAACCGGATGAATAGTGCTGAGACTATGTACCCGGCTAATTCTGTTTTGTTTATGTATTTGTATGTAATACTAACGCAGTTGTCGTTATTATAAAATAAAAGCTTCTGTATATTTTTATATAGGGAGAGGACGTCTCTAATATTGATAAAACTTATGTCCAATCCATTTTGCTACTTTTGCAAAGAAAATATGTGTAAACTAAGGGGGTTGGCACTTCTTCTTTTATTTGTAAATAAATACTCCGACCTGAATAAAGGTGTTCATAGTTATATATTCTGGCATGCAACGCATTGAAAATAAGAAGAGTTGACACATAAAAAGAAAATGTTTTGAAAAATAATAAAATAATTTTGGCCTTCAGTAGTTGAAAATAAATTTTCTGACCGGCAAAATTAAGGGAAAAAAATCTGACCAGAAAAAAGTTCACCCCATTCCTCACCCCACCTTTACTCTATCATAAATGCGTATAAGACTAAAATAAAATTTTTAGCTACTATTAAAGGTCGAAATTTAAGATTTAAAAAGTGAAATGTTAAGCTTTTTAAAAGTTAAGGTGACTGTACGTTTTTGAAAAACATTTCAATTTTCTTGCACATTTATTTTATTTACATGATTTGTTATCCCTTTCTATAAAGAAAACTTTTCGTAATATCATTTTTTTTTCAAGCTGCAAAATTTGAAATAGAATGATGACATTGATACAACTGTATGCAACCCTAATCCCATAATTATGAGTTTCCCGCTTATCATGCAATGATAACATGTCTACTGAAATATATGATGATATTTGACCAAATCCTGCGGAAAGTCTATTCCGTAGTGCGACAGTGTTTTACCAGGTTTAGCTAGCCGGCAGTTTATCAGCGAGCACCCCTCGACCCATCTTTCAAAATCACGTATTGTCATATTCTCTCCTTTCAAGATTGTGGTCATGGAGTTAGTAGGGAAACGGGACAGATAAAGGAGAGGTTTGGGTACCCATAAACCGATTTAACCCTACCACTGGCTTTTGTTAGTGCCGGTGTCACATACTAGATTTCCCCCTACTCAGTTTTCCCCCCGGAAAGATGAGTATATACCGGTCTTTACCCCCGGAAAAGTGAGTATATACTCATTTTTCTCCCCTAAATTTAATGGGAGAAAATTGAGTATATACTAGATTTTCCCCCTTTGTGCGAATTCATACTAGAATTTCCCCCGTGCTATATACAGAATAAATTCACTGCATATGTATTAATAAGAAATGTAAACATTACTTTAAAACATATCTATTTTGTAATTCCAATACGAATACATGAACACGTTCATATTGTACTTGAAATTAATGCGACAATAACAAATAATGGATCTTTTTTTCTGTTAAATACAACGACTCTGAAAAAGTCTAATAAAATGTTTACACTGTATTGGCTCACTACTTGACTTTCGATAAAAGGTACAATGTAAAATGACTGGGATGTAAACAATTCTCTAAATACATCTCATGGGGCCATTTATACCAAACTAGTGTATGCAAAGTCCTTTGCAAAAGATTTTGTTGCGATTCCTCAACAAACGTGACTACAAGTGCAGGACATATTTTAATTCGACACTAAAAATGGATACATATATTTTGGTCATCTCTTTTTAAACTGTTGAAAATAACTAATAAACATTGAAAGTATAGGGAGAAACAAAGTCTCTACAAATACACGTTAGAAACCAAGCAATTGAACAAAACTTTTATTGTTGTTCATCTTAAAGTAACCACGAGGCTTTCATTAATGCCCCATTGCATATTCAAAACAGTTCGCCTCATCGGTATGAGCGGAATTCATTACTTTATGTCGAACGACGCTATATCCTTGTCCTTACTGCGAAACTGTTTGAGGAGAGCTGTTCAATGTTTTAGAATCCACACCTGATTCACGTCGTTTGTAGAATAGGCTTTTTCGCAGTAGCTTTTCGGACCATCTCTCACTTCAGTCAATAAAGTGGTAAGGAGGTTGGATAGGGGCTTAGTGGTGCACCTGACAGATCCTGCAATGAATCTCTGTTTGCAGGGATTTTTGTGAAGTTTAGGTACCCGGTAAATGTAAAGGATATAACCGATATCTTCATTCAAATACCGAAAGATACTAACACAGAGATGGGATTTGTGATTACCTCGTCCCTAGATACTGTAATTTTGGTATATATGTAGGAATGCCGGGTGAACTGTCAATACCCATCTCCTTAACAAGACAGTCTAAAGAAACATTACATACAAACACAATATTGCTTTGTCTGCGGGTACTATGAGGCATTTTTCTTTGAAGTTTGTAAAATAATTTTGCAACAAGAGGATCATCAAATATACTTGGCCTTATAGTATTCATAGATGTTTTCAAGCGCCAAATATGATTAATAATTAATGATTTAATCGACCTAATCCAGTGTGACAATGACTCCACATCTTCTCTTCCTCTGTCCACATTCTGACATAGTCCTCAACTGCATCTAACTTTCATAATCTTGGAATTATACTTCCAGTTGAGGTGCTTGTGTTCACGGAATTTTGGACCTTTTGAAAAGATATCTCGCAATGTTTAGTAATCAACTACATCTAGATCACCTGTTATCACGTGTCCAGCAGGACTATATTTGAATGAGGAAGAGGAGCGTGTGCAATCAGGCGGGTTCGCTTTAAATACATCTATCTGGAAATCACGCAATACCCGTTACAGTGATTGAAAAGTGATGACCAAAGAGATTGGTATTTCCATTGGCTAAAAGAAAGTTTTTTTTCACATTTTCCAAATTTTTAACCTTTTTCCAATCCCGGGAAAAAACGTATATAAGCGTTTAATATTAAAACTTAAGAAGTTAGAGTTGGAGATATGAATAGTGAAATCACTCCCCATCCACGGGAATTGGTTTTGGGGGGTAATTTCGATTTCTTACCAAATCCTCAGTTGAGAAGGCGATTTCGTTTTCTTATTCTTACCCCTTTTCAGTTCTTAATCTATTTATTTTTTTTAAAGCTGCTACAACAAACATCCTCGAATCCAGCGGAGATAAACAGTAACCAAGTGCATTGATGTTATTATGTACACAGCTGATATACAAATTTGTTACAGAAAAACTTTTCTGTTAGCCCCATATTGTTATTAAATTGCAGATCAGATACTGCTGGGTTGATTTTTAGAAGTATATATATACTTGTTCTCTTGTTTTAAATATGCTTTCTTTGCTATTCGTATTGTCCATTTGAGTTACCTTGTCCTTTACTATTCTGCTTTCTTTGAAGTGTTTCTAGATTAAATGAAAGATCAATTCAACGTCGCTACCTGAACTGTCATTTGCAAAGTTCCTCTTTATAAGGGGGAAATTCTAGTATGGCGGAAAAACTAGTATGTGTATACACATTCCAGATTTTCCGTAGGGAGAAATTTCAGTATATACTCATTTTTCCCCGGGAGAAAATCCAGTATATACTAATTTTTCCGGGGGGGGGGAAATCTCAGTATATACTCATTTTTCCGGGGGGAAATCCTAGTATGGGGGAAAGACTAGTATGTAACACCGGTACCAAGTCCGACTGTCCCGAGTTCCTATCGTTGTTTACGTTTGTCTTTTGTCTAATTTGTGTTTTTCCTGTGTAGTTCCCTAGTAGATTGTGGCATGTAATTATTATTTTCAGCCATTGTAGGTGTTTCTTGTTGTCCCTTTTATTTCACTGATAACATGGCGTGATAAAAAAAACAAGAGGAAAGCTGTCAATGTGACAGCAAACTGGGTTTTCTTTCACATGGACAGTATATCATACACATGGGTTGACTCTGAATATTTGAAATGTACAAGTTTATAATTTTTATTAATTTTCAATGTTAAACCTTCCACCAAAGTAGCCTTTTTCTGAAAGTTCAGCAACTTGGATTTTCATCAAAATGGAAAATTAAAGTACTGTGCAAGCATCTGATACAGGTACAAATTATCTGCAAAATAAAAACTTCCTATATATTAAGTTGAAGGATATTTGTTGCAGACAAAGGTTGTACCCTATTGTTAAAAATTTGACTAAGTTCAACAACTGATATTTTTTACAT